>OZ025261.1:30931189-30996692 GCA_964019135.1 Arenicola marina
CTAGTTACCCCTTCCTCCCCCCCCCTCCCCATCCCAATCCCACGGCACCACCAACTCGGGCATCAGGCTATAGATATGGGGACCTAGTTACCCCCTCCTCCTCCCCCCTCCCCATCCCAGTCTCACGGCACCGCCCACACGGGCATCAGGCTATAGATATGGGGACCTAGTTACCCCCTCCTCCTCCCCCCCCCCCTTCCCATCCCAGTCCCACGGCACGGCTAACACGGGCATCAGGCTATAGATATGGGGACCTAGTTACCCCCTCCTCCTCCGCCCCCCCCTCCCCATCCCAGTCCCACGGCACGGCTAACACGGGCATCAGGCTATAGATATGGGGACCTAGTTACCCCCTCCTCCTCCGCCCCCCCTCCCCATCCCAGTCCCACGGCACGGCTAACACGGGCATCAGGCTATAGATATGGGGACCTAGTTACCCCCTCCTCCTCCGCCCCCCCTCCCCATCCCAGTCCCACGGCACGGCTAACACGGGCATCAGGCTATAGATATGGGGACCTAGTTACCCCCTCCTCCTCCCCCCTCCCCATCCCAGTCCCACGGCACGGCCAACACGGACATCAGGCTATAGATACGGGGACCTAGTTACCCCCTCCTCCTCCCTTCCCCATCCCAGTCCCACGGCACCGCCAACACGGGCATCAGGCTTTAGATATGGGGACCTAGTTACAACATCCTCCCCCCCCCCCCACTCCCCATCCCAGTCCCACGGCACGGCCAACACGGACATCAGGCTATAGATACGGGGACCTAGTTACCCCATCCTCCTCCCCCCCCCCCCTCCCCATCCCAGTCCCACGGCACGGCCAACCCGTGCATCAGGCTATAGATATGGGGACCTAGTTACCCCATCCTCCTCCCCCCCTCCCCATCCCACTACTGACGCACGACAATAAGATTTCACCCCCCCCCCCATTCAATTTGTCCCATATTGTTTGGCGCATGAAAGAACAGGGGGGCGAGGAGAGGGAGGGAAGAATAGGGGGGGGGGGGGCAAGGCTTCCCGGCGGAGAAGGCGTCCAAAAACAACAAGCCGAGTAGCCGGCTGAAAGCGGCGTCCCTACAACATGGTACACATTCTTCCCCGCTGTCTGATGTAAACACTGGGAAACTATCTAGTCAAAACGGCCAAACATTCAAACCCACTGCAACCTGGCCAGGTTCAAACCACTGGCGCGTTGTTAAAACCATGTTACACTTACAGCTGTACCTGGCCGCGGGCTCTGTAACAGCGAGGTCGGTGGGGGGGGGGGGGGGCTGGTGGAGGGGGCGGCACTTGGGACAATATCGCACATACAACAAACACACGTATCCAGGCCACCCCTTTTTGTTTTTCTGCAACTGTCGCTAGGTCACAGCTCATAACAGTCAAGTAAACTGCGAGTGTCACAGTCATAAGAGTCAAGTAAATTTTAAGTGTCACAGTCATAAGTCAAGTAAACTGCGAGTGTCACAGTAATAAGAGTCAAGTAAATTTTAAGTGTCACAGTCATAAGAGTCAAGTAAACTGCGGGATATATAGTCAAGTAAACTTTAAGTGTCACAGTCACAAAAGTCAAACTTTAAGAGACAACGTCATAAGAATCATGTAAACTTCAAGTGTCAAAGTCATAAGAGTAGAAAAAGTGTCAAGGGGTCAAGTTTAAGCAACTTTCCATCGTAACCCAGTGAGGTGAAACACGAATCAACGCTTTATCGTTGAAGTTGATAAATGTTGGGCTACCGCCGAATGCTTTCCAACAAAGAACGGAGCGTTCACGATAACGAACCGTTCTTAACGACAGAAGTGTTTTCCGCACCGGAACGTCTCTCTTGGTCTGGCCAATTTTATTCCAATTGGAACTGTCGCTATCTTATCTAGATAATGCACAAAGCAATTCCTTCTGCTCGCTGCTCCATTACGCCACGGCAGACGAAAGATAAACACACAACCAGTGGAGGGAAAGCTCATAAAGGTACAGTTTTTTTCTGTTTCCTGAGCGATAGGCGTAGGAACATGGACACATTTCCACATCCATAGAGAGCGCTTGGGTTGGCAAGAGAGGGAATGAGAAAGAACTACGACAGACATATACATAGCTGGCATTATCATACACTAACGCTCGCGGTCACTGACTCATCGTTATTACTCATGATAAAGGTGACCGGGTCACCAGGTGCCAGCCAGGGGCGCGAACCCACGACCTGGTGATGTGCAGCTCAGCCCGATGTTTACTGACCAACTATACGGAGCCATGGGAAGGCTCCCTCGATCCCATTGGTCACGTGGTAACAGTCAGTGACCGCTGACAGGAGAATGTCGGATGCGGTGTGTGTAAGATAAGCTACGGCGGGAGGGAGGGGGGCTGGAGGTGGGGGTGGGGGTGGGGGTGGAGACGGGGGTGGGGTTGGGAATGGGGTTAGGGGTGGGGGCGGAGGTTAGGTGGGGGGTGGGGGGCGGGGGTTGGGGGTGCGGGTGAGGTTGGGGTTTGGGGTGGGATTGGGGTTGGGGTGGGGGTGGAGGATGGGGGGTGGGGGGTGGGGGTAGGATGCTGACCTGTTCTTTCTCCAGCATGTCGTCCTTGCGCAGGATCTTCATGGCGTACACGTGGCCGGTGTCCTTCTTCTGGACGAGCCGCACCTGCAAACAGACAGAGACACCTAGCGTGAGACTCAACAACGTGGCTGTTATGCCATGGGATGTCACGTGACACGACGGCATCAGTCAGACAATAGAGACGTGAATGGCGAGGAGACGCGGTGAAATATGTCACTGACTGGCAGAGGAGTAATGGCACAAAGATGTCTATTTCTTGTCTGCAGCAACAAAGACTTCTTGCAACTTGATTTTTGTATAATGTTTTTTTTTCCTTTTGTCGTTTTTTTAAAACGTCTCAGCAAGCAAACCAATTGAACGTCTCATTCAGAACGAAAGTAACAGAGGAGTTTTCGGTGCACAAATTCCTATTTTCCCCAAGGACAATGACAAATACCAACTGAAGCCCACTAATATTTTAGTTATACCCCCACCCCCCTCCCCACACACACACATTTCACGTTTCATCACTCTTTAGGTACTGTTCAGGGGCATGAACTTTTCGGTACACCAGCCTCGCTTTGATGGCTGATGATAATTTGCTGGAGATCTAAGGATGGAATCTGATGACTGACTTTGGCGGCATACAGTAGCCAGCTATGATGGCCTGATGGCTAGCTATGATGGCATTTGGTGGCTAGCTATGATCGTCTGATAGCTACCTATGATGGTATCTGTTAGATTGTCAATGATTGCCCCTGTAGCTAGCTATGATAGCGTCTGACGATTGACTATCGAAGCATCCGACTTCTAGCTATCATGTTCCTTGTTAGCTAGCTCGGGTGGTCTGTGACGGCTGACAATGCTAGTGTATGAAGACAGCTATGCTGGCTACCTTGCTGGATGGCATAGGTTAGGTATAACGACCACAGTTGGCTGACCATGATGACCCATGATGGTAAGCTATGATGACATATAAGGGCAAGGTGTGATGGATTCTGTGGACTGATTCTGAAGGAGTCAGTAGATGGGCTATGACGGCCTGATGCCTGGCTGTGTTAGGAGGTCTCTCTGTCCGGCCCATGATGGGGGGACGGCGGCATAAGGAGCTTTGCGTGATCGCGTCTCAAGCCATGCATCGTCTGCCGCAGGGCCGAGAGCGGTGGCCGCTGACGACATGGGCGTGAATCATACGGCTGTACTCACACCTACCCGCCATGCATGCCCCCCCCCCTCCTCCCCACCACGCCCGCCTGTCTGATGCCCCCCCCCCCCACCCCGGCACCCTTGCCACCACAGCTTGCGACAGAAATCCCCATTCGAGTGAAAATCCCCGGCGAGCGACAAAGACAAAGAGGGCCTACGACAACGAACTCGTTGATGGGTCAGCTGACTTCAATCACCCCCACCCCCTGAAGTCAGAGGGGGGTGAGTCAAAGGGAGGGAGATGGTGACAGCGTGTGTGTGAGAGGGGGGGGGGGGTAAGCAGCAATACCCCTTGGGGTGTGAGGTCCATCGCTGTCGGGTGGAGATTGTAGTTAAAATGTCAAGGGATAGTGACCGCGCGCAGCCAATCCAACCAAAACCTCAATACACCCCCCCCCCCCCCCGCCCCACACACACACCCACAACAACGACACGACAGCCGCCCAGGGGTTGATACAGCAGGATGTCCTTGTACCCCCCCCCCCCCCCCACCACCCCCGCCCCGGCACAGTGCCCTGCCGCAGGCCCTTTACCTCTACCCCATCCCCTCACTCCTCCACCCCCACCCCGTCCCCCCACTCCTCCACCCGCACCCCATCCCCCCCATCCCTACCCCCCCCCACCCAACCCATCCCCACCCCTCACACGTAACCCATCCCCGACCCGACCCCCCCCCCCACACCCAACCCATCCCCACACTCAACTCGTCCCCACCCCCACCCCCACCCCCCACACATAGCCCATCCCCCCCCCACACCCAACCTATCCCAACACTCAACCCGTCCCCACCCTCACCCCCCACCCCCCATCCCCACCCCCCACACGTAGCCCCACCCCACCACACCCAAACATCCCCGCTATTTTGTCCCCGGCCTCTTTCATGTGTCAGCTGTTTGAGCGGCGCTCGCTGCACAGGGCGAGCACCGAGCAGGCAGGAGCAGAGCATTGCCCTCGGACACACAATGGCTGGGTGAAAACCGCGTCAAGAGCAGCAGGGACCCGTGGTTAAGTACTGGCGGGGGCCGTCTTGTCGAGCGCACCCAGGTTACGAAAACTACAAAAAGTTCACCCTCCAAACGTCATATTCTGATCCTCGACTCCCGTGAATAGAAACGGTGGGCCCTGGTGGCTATTTTGCTGAATGGTATAGGCGAGATACATATAACGACCACGGTTGGCCGCTGACCATGCGGCTATTCCTGTCACTACCGATCATTGCCTTACATCAGCATCCTTGGAACTGTGCAATAGGCCAGCGGACTATACACGCATTTCCAACTTAGGTCAGCTGCCAAGGAAAAAAAAAGACACGCCATGACACAAGTCTGCAGTACATCAGTGTCCCCAATCTGGTCACCACGCCATGACACAAGTCTGCAGTACATCAGTGTCCCCAATCTGGTCACCACGCCATGACACAAGTCTGCAGTACATCAGTGTCCCCAATCGGGTCACCACGCCATGACACAAGTCTTCAGTAAATCAGTGTCCCTAATCTGGGTGCACACGCCATAATTATAAGCCAAATATGTATAATCCATATAATAAATTTAGTGTGTTTCTAATTTGTGCCTCGCTGGCAGAAATTTCTCTGTCCCCTAGTCGCGTCCGTAACAGAGACGGAACCCTTGCACGATGAGCACCCAGCATGCAGTGGACAATAGGCACGTGCCACGGGTCATTGTGACGTCAGCACAAGGGCGTCTTTGGCGGTCTCGTCGCCCGCTAGGAGTCGGGGACGGCAAGCAACACAGGACTGCGGAAAGCACGTTTACGTGCGAGCGGTCGAAAAAATAAGGTCTGTCCCTCCTTAAATAGGTTGTCTGTGTCATTTGCAGGTTGCTTGGGGGAGGAGGGTGTTAGTGGATCCCGTACCCTACAGCCATGTTTAATACAAAATAAGATGAATCGCTTTTGTGCACACAAGGCATAAACTGTAACAAGGATCTTCCCGGGACGACGAATGAATCAAGGATGGAATATGCCCCAGATTACGTTGGTTGGTTGTATATTCAGGACGCTTTAACCACTTTTGGTTATATCGCGTCAATGGGAGCAGGAAGGGAGAGTGGAGCCATGTCCCCGGGGTAACCCCCTACTCTCTGCGAAGAACCCCAGCAGATTAGGTGACCAGGTCCGGGTTCGAACTCATGATCTAATGGTCCCCCTCTTTAATATGGAGTCTCTAGTAAAACCCTTACCGTGGTGCACAGGGGATGCGAACCCGCGTCTCCGGCTTGTAAACACGGTATTGATTGATTCATCGGAGCTCAAAAATTAAAAAAAAAACATGGGTGGTTGGCGGGCAGCCCTCCCTCATTATGAATAACCAGACCGGGAGTAAGAGGACGGAGCGAACGAGCCGTCTCAAAGCGCCGGGCGGTAGGGGAGCCCAGTGTCTGCCAGACGGCATTGGCCGCCAGTGCCGCGTCATGGCGGGATACCACCCATCACAACCACCACCAGACAGGATGGACGGGGGCGGAGGGGGGGGGGGGGGGGGAGGGTCGCAGACCAAGCTCTAATCCTCATTACAACATAATGCGCCGAGCAGTGAGGCCTAAAAGTCTAAGCTAATTAAGCCAGAGCTATTTCCTGCGGGCGCGGGTGGGGTTCGTGTTCCAGTGTGAATGGCAACGGCGTGTGGGTAGGGTGGGGGGGGGGGGAGGGAAAGGAAAGGAAAGGAAAGGAAAGGAAAGGAATGGAAAGGAAGGAAAGGAAAGGAAAGGAAAGGAAAGGAAGGGAAGGGAAGGGAAGGGAAGGGAAGGGGAAGGGAAGGGAAGGGGAGGGAAGGGAAGGGGAGGGGGGAGGTGAATAAGACTGCCAGTTGTTTCTCCGGAGAAAGGAGAAGGGGAGCGGAGGGAGGGGTGGGGGGTGCTATATATAATCGTATTTAGCTTGAGTGCAAGGCGCGGAGCCGCGTTGACTAGAACTATTTAGCGGTCCATCTGCTGTTATTATGATGGCAGGACTAGAGCACCACCAGGACTCCATTGTCTTTCCCGTTCCTCCCACACGCCACGACCACGATGATGCCCATAGCTATCATAGCTATAGCACTTGGCGCTGGAGGAGGCGGTGCCAGTCAGCCAGCCAGGCAGCCAGCCAGCAGAAGTGGCTCCATAAAGCCTACGATATCCGGAAACTACTACGACCCCCCGCCCTCCCACGCCCTCCCCCCACCCCACCACACACACACACCGGTGATACATATAGATATAGATCTTGTATATTGTGGCCCCTGGGCGGATGGAGTGTGTCGAGTCTGTGGGGTACGTGCGCCGCGAGCCGGGGGGATGGGGGTGGGGGGGGGGGAGACACAAACACCGGCCATCATTAACCGGGCTGATGATGGCCATACCGTCGGCTGGGCAACCAGACTGCCAGGGTCGTCATATTGTAGGTATAGCTGTGGCCTTCGGGATGGACCACAGTGGGGCGGCAGGCAGGCAGGCAGGCCAGGGCAAAGGTGGTAGGGGGGGGTGGGGGGGGGCAGGGGGCAAGACCGCAAAGTCAGGGTGCAAGTCGGGAGGATGCAAAGTCGAACGAGATGCAATATTGTGTTTTCGCCCACTGGTGCGCACGCCAAGGCCACATTGTGCCAGGACCTCCGGGGACGATGAACTGGGGTTGGATTATACATGTCCTAGATTGCAGGTGCCAGGGGTCGAACCCACGACCCCTGATTCACAGCTCAGTCTGCTCACCAACTGAGCAAGTTGGTAAGCCTCCCCCTGGCCACAAAGTAACGTGCAAGTCGTCGAGGACCAGGCGGATTGAAAAGGTCATGCATCGTATATCTTGTACATATGATGCACATCAATGTACATATATTAAATCCAGACGGGCGAGGTGACATAGCCACAAACAATATATCTAACACTGTACAAACACATCGCCTTTCGGTTGTACAAATATTTGTACATATATACCACTGCATTTTCAACACAACTGGACCAGAGTGGAAAACATTCCGGAAGGAATGCTTAATTATTGAAGTGCTCTCGTCCAGCCACAATACGGCTTCAGAAGTATCCAGCCAGATGGATGGGTGGTGGTGGTGGGGGGGGGGGTACAACTACCGGGCCATGGGGGGGGGGGGCACCATTACACGCCATATATATATACACAACCCTCCTATAGCTTATACCACACCGGTGTCCTTATTACCAGGGGCGGCCGTGCAAACTGGTCGCCCGTTATCGTTGAAGCGGCTCACTCCAATGCTGATGATGGAGCTCTTGTCCAATGCACTGTTACAGCAGTAGGCGCCATTACTATTAAGTGAAGGCATTTCCACGTCTCGAGTACCCAGACACGTTCCCGGAAAAGCTATAAAACTGGGGGCTGTGGAACCAGGCGGTCGACGTCGTAGTGGCTGGTGCGCGCTGGGTTACGGCGGGGCGAGGGCGCGCGATCTCGGACTAACCACTACGCGGTGTAACCCCGGAGCTCAGGGTATCAAACAGCAGCGCCACGGCGGCGACACCGCCAAATCCAGAGCTTGATTGACCCTCAGGATTTCATCCCAAGATCACAAACAGTCTTAATACCTTCAAGCTTACACAAGTGACCCGTGGAAAAGAGAAGAAATGTATTTTTTCTGTGTAGTGAAGGATCCCAATATATATTAAGAAGGCCCCTGATTTATAATGTCGCATGTTCCAGCAAGAGCTATTGACCAGATTAGCGAGATTAAGGTTTAGAGCTTTCCATAAAGCTAAGAAACATGCGGCAAGACATCAGATATAGCAAGGCCACTGAATATGCTTTGAATTATGCGAATATCACGGGGAACACACATTAATTATGTCGCTTAGATCATACATTTTTTTCGGTAGGAACTTCCATAGTTCAAAGCGATGTATTTTTCTCCCTCTGCATTGTCTCGGGATTATAAAGGTTTGGTCAATGCTTCGATTGCTGATTCATCAACACAAAGCGACCAATTGACAGGCTGCTGGCCAGCTACAAGCAACAGCTTGTCGATAATACATCGCTCAGGTTTCACAGGCTGCTGTCAGCGGTCGAGGCCAGCATCCCTAAACTGCCGAGTCATTCCCCCGTCGACCACACCGCCATATTGGCCCGGCCTCAAAACATTCCCCGCTAGTTCAATACCGAGCCTGACATTTCCGGTGCATGTATTATTAACCCTTTAGCCACCAGCTATAAGCATTCCGTCTCCGCCGGTCTCACATCCTCCGATAACACAGTTCTCGCAAAATGGGATAACATATTTCAACCGTTTAAATAGCGAATAACCTTTTTCGGGGAGAGCTGGCTCCCCGAACGGTAGCTCTGGCGTGTCCGGTGTGAGAACCCAGTTGACGAATCGCTTAAACGCGTGATCATCCAAGGGTTAATACACTGGTACCACAAAAACCATTCGTGTTAGTGCGGTCGTATCTAGAACTAACTACGAATTCAAACGTAATTGTAGCCCATCGCCCAGGAATTACAGTAAAACTAGCATAAGGAAAAATAAGAGAGATAAAGGTTCGATAACGGCGAGGCAATATCTCATTTTGTGTTAGTTTCGCTCGCAGTCTGCACATTATAAAATCCAACGCCAGGTGTTTTTTCGCCGCCGCTCACTAATGAAGGCGTACTGACAAGACGTGACTGGTGGCCAGTGCTAGCTACCAGTACTCGCCACAAGGCGTGACTGGTGGCCAGTGCTAGCTACCAGTACTCGCCACAAGGCGCGACTGATGGCCAGTGCTAGCTACCAGTACTCGCCACCAGTGCCAGCAACGGCACCTCATTGGTAGACAGAGGCACTCACTTAGAGGAGTCCTGCGGGGTGCTACTACGGGAATATGGGAGTGCCACGGGAGTGCCACTAGGATGCTATGGGAGTGCCATGACTGTGCTAAGAGGACGATATGAGAATACCACGGGAGTGCGGTGGGAGTGCTACGGGGATGATATGGGAGTGCCACGGGAGTGCTATGGGAGTGCCACGGGAGTGCCACGGGAGTGCTATGGGAGTGCTACGGGGATGATATGGGAGTGATCCGGAGGTGCAACAAGAGCAAGAGCGCCAGAATGATTGATACGACGACTTATATACGCTAGATCTAAGAGCTGGCAACGAGCACAACGAGACCTCAACGCGTGCTAAGAGAGCAACATGGGTGTTACGAGTACGAAACGCGTGCTACGACAGCGAAAGGAGTGATCTACAAGAGTGCAACAAGAGTGCTGCGGGACATAAACGAGACCGCAACGGGATCTCAAAGTGACGGCAACGGGATATCAACGAGAGCGCAACGGGAACTCAACGAGAGCGCAACGGGATCGTAACGGGAGTGCAACGGGCCCCCAAATATAGTTTAACGGGACCTAAATTACAGCGTAACGAGAGTACCAGTTAAACTCAACGAGAGCGCAACGGGAGCTCAACGGGAGTTCAACGAGAGCTCAACGAGAGCGCAACGGGAGCTCAACGACTCAACGGGAGCTTAACGGGAGTTCAACGAGAGCTCAACGAGAGCTCGACGAGGCTCTTACAATGACGTGGGTTACTGAGCCCGCAAAAAAGAAGATCACACAAGATACTTAGTGGGGTAATCGGTGTTCCCATCCCCTAGAGAATAGCAGGCTTGTTTCCTGCTCAAAGCTCTGCCTCTCAAAGCTCTGCGAGGAAGCCTTCTTCTGTCAGTGGCGAAAATAACCTCCACAGAGCCACGAGTTTTGCCTTCAATATAAAACTCAGGATTTTAATGGGATGCTTTTGAGCTACTTCGTCTACCGTAGGTTCAGGACCCAAAGGAGAGACTTGCAAAACGTCAGCTCTCTGGGTCATATGTGCGCTGGTTACGGCAACGTCAGCCCGCTGGCCGTATGTGCCGGCTTGTCTACCCGATTGTTGTAGCTAGGCAACCAATTAGGAGTTCGCTGGGTACTGAATGCTGGTTAGGCATTGTGGCAACGTACGTCACGTCAGTTAGCTAGGCAACGATAACTAGCTAAGCAAAGTCAGCCAGTTAAGCGATGTCAGATCAGGCAATCTCAGGTGGCAAAATCATTTCAGCTGGTTAGGCATTGTCACTTGGCTTGGCATTGTCAGCAGACTTGGCATTGTCACTTGGCTTGGCATTGTCAGCAGACTTGGCATTGTCACTTGGCTTGGCATTGTCAGCAGACTTGGCATTGTCAGTTGGCTTGGCATTGTCAGCAGACTTGGCATTGTCACTTAGCTTGGCATTGTCAGCAGACTTGGCATTGTCAGCAGACTTGGCATTGTCAGCAGACTTGGCATTGTCAGCAGACTTGGCATTGTCAGCAGACTTGGCATTGTCAGTTGGCTTGGCATTGTCCCCTGTCTAGATTACGTCCGCGCACAATTGACAGCATGTTAGGCAATATCGGCGGTCCACGCATTATAGCCGAGATCTACACCATGATCTGGAGACACCGCTCGAGCCGCGACAATGAAACGAGACGACTATTTTTTTACCTCTTCCACCGCTACTCAATCCTTGCGACTCGCACCCCCCGCCCAGCCCCCCATTGCCCCCCCCCCCCCCCAACACCCCGCCGCCAGACAAGCGCGGTCCCCCTACCCGACGTTCTCGCGAGTCACCGGACGCCATCTTGCAATCGGGCACAAGTGGCCTGCAGCGACCCCCGGCGGCGGCCGGGGCCCGTACATTTCATAACAGACAGATCGGATTTCACGTTTAGTGGGCCACCTACTTGTCCTACGCACGGGTAGGAGGGGGTAGGGAGACGGTAATGATGAGAGAGGGTAGGTTAGGGTATGGGAGGGGAGTGGGGGGGGGCGACACAGAACACATTGTCAAAAGGGTATTAACACAGCACAGGGGAGGAAGTCATCGGGCTTGAAGATGAGTGACATGTACACAATGTGTTCTCTGTACATCGCAGCCTCCTATCATGACGACTATCACCTTAACCTATACCCCTCCCCCCCCCACCCTCCACCCACCCACCCACCCACCAGCACACGCACCCACTCCACCTCGCCACTAAGTTGTGTGCCTTGCATTTCGTCTTCTCTTCTCCTTAACATGCCGTCGAGTGTGCTTAGAAGCATGGTGTTATTACCATATGACACTATATATAGCACTAAGTATGAGCTACATTTGTTGATATCGATTACTATAAATAAATACAGCAACTGAATTATGAACCAAGCCAGAGTCTCTATTAACACTCAACCAACCGCCCAATGACAATGACGCCATATGCGAAGTGAACTGACGGTCAGTGTCGGTCACGACAAGAGGTTTAATAACGTGCAAACGCTTTTGAGGACGCGGACAAAACTTACCTCGCCGAAGGCTCCCCTGCCAATGACCTTGAGCGGCTCAAAGTCATGGACACCGAGTTTGGAGCGCTTGAGGCGGAGAAACTCTGTCTCCTTGACGGCGTGCTGCTGACGTTTGGTCTTTTTCTAAACACCGAAAAAAAAACACAGTAAATGACAAGACACATCAAGAAAAAAATTCTTCGTGTATCAGGGGTAGAACGTACGCTTCAGGTATCAGGCGTAGAACGTACGTTTCGGGTATGAGGGGTAGAACGTACACTTCGGGTATGAGGGGTAGAACGTACGCTTCAGGTATCAGGGGTAGAACGTACGTTTCGGGTATCAGGGGTAGAACGTACGCTTCAGGTATCAGGGGTAGAACGTACGTTTCGGGTATCAGGGGTAGAACGTACGCTTCGGGTATCAGGGGTAGAACGTACGCTTCGGGTATGAGGGGTAGAACGTACGTTTCGGGTATGAGGGGTAGAACGTACGTTTCGGGTATCAGGGGTAGAACGTACGCTTCAGGTATCAGGGGTAGAACGTACGTTTCGGGTATCAGGGGTAGAACGTACGTTTCGGGTATCAGGGGTAGAACGTACGCTTCGGGTATGAGGGGTAGAACGTACGTTTCGGGTATCAGGGGTAGAACGTACGCTTCAGGTATCAGGGGTAGAACGTACGTTTCGGGTATCAGGGGTAGAACGTACGTTTCGGGTATGAGGGTTAGAACGTACGCTTCGGGTATGAGGGATAGAACGTACGCTTCAGGTATCAGGGGTAGAACGTACGTTTCGGGTATGAGGGGTAGAACGTACGTTTCGGGTATGAGGGGTAGAACGTACACTTCGGGTATGAGGGGTAGAACGTACGCTTCGGGTGAATGAATTAGTTTATTGCAGACGGTCACTGGCCAAAGTGCACACATGGTGATATTCTGTTGTGTGTGCTCATTGTGCCTAGGCTATAGGACAAATATAATATCAACACGATTCAGTGAGCTTCCCTGAATCTAAACATATTATACACAAAAGCAGCCAGTTGACAGATGCATCAGGTATCAGGGGGTAGAACGTACGCTTCGGGTATCAAGAGTAGAACGTATGTTTCGGGTATCAGGGATAGAACGTACGCTTCGGGTATCAGGGGTAGAACGTACGCTTCGGGTATCAAGAGTAGAACGTATGCTTCGGGTATCAGGGGTAGAACGTACGCTTCGGGTATCAAGAGTAGAACGTATGCTTCGGGTATCAGGGGTAGAACGGACGCTTCGGGTATCAAGAGTAGAGCGTATGCTTCGGGTCCCTTACCTGTTCGTCCGTCAGCCCCTCGTCTTGCATGGACTGCTCCAGCTTCCGGTACCTAAAACACACACAACCAATTGGGATTTTAGGCCACCTTGGTGTACACACAAGTCTGCAGTATCAAATTTAGCGACGAATACAATTGTGGTGAGTGTATACTTGCCTCCTGAAGGGGCTGTAGACTACACGCATCAATCGCATGAGCAAAACGGAATAGAGCTTTTATACGAAAAACTAATAGAAATCAAAGCTGAGTATCCAAAGGACAGTTTAATTATCATGGGTGACCTGAACGCACGAGTGGGCGAAGAAAATGATTATATTGATGACCAGGTAAAACATATACCTAATATGGATTGGTACACGAGTGATGATTTTGATATGCCTCGCAAAGCTAAAGATAAAGTGATAAACAACTTTGGTAAATCGCTGCTTGAGTTATGCGTCACGCTGGATGTACATATGATGAATGGAAGGTGCCCGGGAGATGAAAATGGAGAGTTTACTAATATAACAGAGAGTGGCGGTAGCACTGTGGATTATATACTTGGAACCAGCGATATATTTAACTCCATAGTTAAGTTTGGGATAATGAAGCTGGATAACTACGTTACGACATATCATCAACCGGTTTATTGTGAAATCAGGTCCGTAACCCCACTGGGTGATTCACATGACCAAGCGGTACGATCTCAAACTGGATCGAATATGAAGGCTCGCAATGTATTGCACTGGAGGGAAGATATGAGGGCTGAATTTTGTATGATTGTCTCGGAAACTGTAAATAATGAATTTGAGGATATTTTCAAAGAGTATTGTGCAGATAAGAATACAAATGCCGCAGCAAATTTAATAATAGAAACTCTTCAGCGAAGCGGAAGCGGTATGCGCAAAAGCAAGCATGGTGCAGCGAGGCGAGCAAACTCTGCTCAACCCGATTGGTGAGATGAAGATTGTCTCAAAGCTAAAATATGCAAACTAAATGCACTTGATGTATTTCGGAAAAACAACTCGCCTGAGGCCTTAGAGCAATATAAGATGGCCAGGAGAGTTTTCAAAAATCTCTCTCGAGCGAAACAAATCGAAAACGCACGTTCTATGAGAAAGAAACTAGTAGATAACAGCACAGACAGTACCTCGTTCTGGCGTTGCATACGGGATTTGCAAAGTCGCAAAGCGACTGGTCACAGTATACCAGCCGAGGATTGGCAAGATTATTTCCAAAAGTTACTGAATGACATAAATGTTCAGACAGATGAAATCTTTAAAATGGAGGTGAATTCATCCTTAGCTGCCCATGACGAAACATGTAATACATGTAACGCGATAAACCTGGATGTAGATTATCTTAACAGAGCAGTCGATATAAGAGAAGTACAAAACGGTATACATGAGTTACCGAATGGTAAAGCAACAGGCTACGATGGTATACCAAACGAAATGTTTAAAGCCGTTGCCGACAAACTGTCACCGTATTTGGTACGTCTATTTAATCTGATATTGCAAACTGGAAACTTCCCAGAAGAATGGTGTCACGCTTTAATTTTACCGGTGCTAAAGAAGGGTTCATCTGCAAATTTGAATAATTATAGAGGTATTTCCCTTTTATCTGCAATCAGCAAACTATTCACAAAGATTTTGAACATGAGGCTGACCGAATGGGTGAACCAAAATGACTCGAGATCAGAAGCACAAGCGGGATATAGAAAAGGGTACTCAACAATCGATCAAATATATGTTTTACAATCAATTGTCCAAAAATATTTATCAAGGGAAAAAAGGTCGCTGTTATGTGCTCTTCATTGATTTTTCCAAAGCCTTTGATAGCATACCTCACAGTTTATTGTGGTATAGTCTGATTGACAAGGGCATGCATGGAAATATAATTCGAGTAATTCGAGCGATGTATAAAAATCTGAAATCGTGCATTGCAACCCCCGACGGGTTAACAGAGTATTTCAAATGCACAATTGGTACCCGGCAGGGATGTATGCTTAGTCCACTCCTGTTTGCTTTATACATTGAAGAATATGTGACCATGTTGAAGTCTTCAGAGTGTCCGGGAATTTTTATCAGCAACAATGCACCAAGGGTTATCACTGTGATGTTTGCTGATGACCTCGCGAACTGTGCCGACACGGTGGGGCGGCTTCAAGCAAGTATAAATACGCTGGAGAAATTTTGTGATAAATGGTGTCTGAAAGTAAACATGGAGAAGACGAAAGTTGTGGTTTTCAGGAGAGGAGGTATTGTAAAGACAACTGAGAAATGGTTTTTCAAAGGTAATCCAATTAACGTTGTATCATGTTACAAATACCTAGGAATTGTGGTTACTAGCACTCTGACTTGGACAAAAGCGGTTTCAACATTAGCAGCACAAGCAAACCGAGCACTCTCTTGCATCTATCAGCTGGACAAGAAACTAAGAGGCCTCCCTGTTGATGTAGCATTTACACTGTTTGACCGCATAATTGTACCTATTCTAACATACGGATCGGAAATTTGGGGATTTAAAGAGTTTAAAGAGCTAGAAAAGGTGCAAGTAAGATTTTGCAAAAGGATTTTAGGACTTCCCAAATTTACGTCGGACGCCGCAGCGCTTGGCGAATGCGGAAGGTTACCTCTGGCAAGAATATATCATGCTAAATGTATCAAATATTGGTTGAAGATATCAAGGATGGCGGAAAACAGATATGTTAAATGTTGCTATGAAATGTCTAAAAATCTTGATGTGCACAACAGGAAAACTTGGGTAACGTCAGTGAGAGAACTGCTGAATAAATACGGACTAAATGACATCTGGTTAAATCAAGAAAACGATGACGTACGAAGTATTCTCCATGTTTTCAATGACAGGGTTCAATATAAAATGAAAGACGAATGGTTAACGATCTCACGAAATCAGAGCCGCTTAAGCATATATTGCACATTTAAGGATGAACTGACACCTGAACTGTACATATACCATGTTAGCATCACAAGACTACGAAAGGCACTTTCACGTTCTGCACATAAGCTCGCCATCGAGTTAGGTCGCAGAGATGGCACGCTACTAGAAAACCGTCTATGTAAATATTGCGCAGAAATAGGTACCACAATTATTGAAGATGAGTACCATGTCCTATTATGCTGCCCCAAGTTCACTGACATTCGCCAAGAATATATTGAATATGTATACTGGAATCCGCCAAGTTTTGAAAACTTTAGAATTTTAATGTCAACGAAAGAAATCTCTGTCATACGGAAACTAGCAATGTTTGTATATATCGTTGAAAATCAGATCCGATTCAACACCACTGATTGTTAATGTTCCTGCACAAAATGTTATATGCACATATGTTTGTCATTTGGGCCTGAAGGCCTTGAAGACGAAATAAACAACTACAACAACTACAACATAGGTTAAAGCGGATCAAGCAACCTACCGGGACAATGTAGTGAACAGTACGCGAAACACATCAGATTCAGATCCACAGCATTATCGGAGATCAAACCCCAGTGCGCTGAAGGTCCATTTGTGTTGCCATGCCACTGAACATGAAGTGACACGCAAAACCAAGCCCCGATCTCATTACAATATAACGAAATATAACCATATCATCATTATCGAGTTTCATGTTATGGAACAGATATATATGCAAAACTTAAAAAACTGCTTACCAGGAAGAGAAAATATCGTATAGTGTGGGCATTGCCCGTCTAAGATATAAGGTATCCATCATATAAATATCATGACTAAATGTCATGATTAAATGTATACATGTGCAAAGGAACTTAAAGCAGCAGGTCGGTCCATAGAGTGGGATTCATGTCAGAGACGATATGCCCACGACTGACGCGATGAAACATACCATTTCGATTCCAGTAGTCTATTGACATATTGATATACTTCACAAGTATTGTTGTCATGTCTATTTCACTCCAGAGGTTTATTATCCTGTTAATTTAAGTGGTCTACGCGCCCTTTAATCTCACTGAGTCTATTACCAACTTAATCTCACTATGTCTATTATCATGTCTATCATAGGCATAATATCTGATTATTTCAGGGTAAATTACCAGGTCTATAATCGGGTATATTAGCATTTCTGTAACCTGTTCTATAAGCAGGTCCATTACCAAGTCTATAACCGGGTTTATTACCAAGTCTATAACCAGGCATATTACCAATTCTATAACCTGTAACCGGGTGCTTTATCAGGTCTTTTACCAGGTCTATATAACCTGGTATATATCCTGTAACCAGGTCTTTTTTTATGTCTATTACTAGGACTATTACGGTGTTTATAATCATCACCATAACAAGACCACACCTCTGACCAGATTTTATGCCTGGATCTTTTGCCAGGTCCATTACAATGGTGGCGGTGTGCCGAGGCAGCCACCCGTGTCCGACGAAAAACACCAACGTACGCACGGCGAATTACCGGGAGCGAGCAATACAAGCAAACAAACCAAATAGCCGGGAGACAAAAAACACGACGCCATTTTCTTTTTTTACTCGTGCAGTTCAGAGGGTCCAACGGACTGCACCAACCACCCCCGACCACAACACAGAAACCAAAACCAGCTGCAGCCAACAGGGATCGCACACAAAAACAACATAAGTCAAGGTCAGACGTGAGCGAGTCCGTAAATCTCGGCCCATAACATCTCTCGGCGATAGCGACGGCCGCGTAGCCGCGATCCCCCCATTCCAGGAAAGATGTGACATGGTTAACCATGATGTGAGCCAAGCGGTCGCCACTTAGTGACCAAGAGCGCTTCATTTGGCCGACGGATATCTGGCATGGCATCTCCCCGTTATGTAAATATGTGTATCCGGCGTCTGTTTGTATCCAGTGGTTGGATTCGCACAGCATACTGGACAACCCCCGAGTCAACACCATGTGATAAAAATAAAATATTGATGCAGCAGGCCACTTGTGAAGGTTAAATGGGACCAGCAAATCTTCCGTTTATTGGTTGTATATTCAGGACGCTGTAACCCGGTAATATCGCGTCCATGGGAGAAGCAACATAATTGCTTGATATAGTCAGGAATCTGTCTATTAGCGCGAACCAATATTTTCGTATAGCTCACTTATTACTCGCGCAGTCGCATGAGTTTCATGGGCCCTTACGCAAAAGATAGACAGTGGAGATTAATTTCCCCATTTTCTTGTGACATATGTATTCAACATGTTCACATTTTACACCATGGTTTGAAGGAGAAAAAAACCCATCAGTTCCGACACCAACAATCGCCGGTACGGGGACAGCGCCCAGTGCGCATGCGTGACATTTCCTGGGATAATCGACCCAGCGGATGTGACCTTTGCCGCGCTAACACGCAGGACAGGGCGGTGATGGCAAACTAGTAAAATCAGAGCATTATTTGACCTTCAGGGGTAATTGTTTTACCAGATGGGGATGCAGGTGCAGCGTGACAGATACAGCACGGAAGTCAATGGCTGGGCATTGATCCTGGATGTGTGCGGGGCTGGGTGGTCTACTTAGGGAAGTAACCCAGTCACAGCCATATAGCAATCGACAGGACGTCCGGCTCTGGAAGGCCATACTACGCCCATATCCAGGACTTGCCGTCATTGTAATAGATAGCTATGCTATAGATAGATTAATGTGACATACAGGGTAGAATGACGCATGGGGCCCAACTGACGTACGAGTAATGCATGACGCACGGGGCCCAGTTGACGTAAGAGTAATGCATGACGCAAGGGGCCCAGTTGATGGTAGAATAATACACGACGCACTGGGCCAAGTTGATGGTAGAGTAAAGCACGACGCACGGGGTCCACCTGACGTTAGAGTAAAGAATGACGCACGGGGTCCACCTGACGTTAGAGTAAAGAATGACACACGGGGTCCAGTTGGCGTTAGAGTAAAGAATGACGAACGAGGCCCAGTTGGCGTTAGAGTAAAGAATGACGCACAGGGCCCAGTTGACGTTAAGAGCACAGAATGCCGCGTGAAGCCCAACTCTTGCATTGGAGCAAAGAATGACGCACGGGGTCCGGTTTCGACATCAGAGTAATAAAAATGACGGTCGCTGGTTTAGATATAACGCGATATGCTGACAGTCATATCGTGACAAAAGCAAGAATGCGGAAGAAAGATTCATGCAAGTGTACCCCACTTGCTTTTTCGAAGAACATCATGATATCTGTATCCGGTACAGGAGGGTATATAACCCATGGTCCGGCCGCTATATCTAAAAATGTATCTATAACTTATATCCTAAAAAAGGCTTGGAAGCAACAGCCAGAAAACGGTCATATTTTGCGGTCCAGCCCATTCACCCGCCACGGTCACGGACTATGAACTTCAAGGCACACGAAAAACAGAAAGGTATAGCCACATAATAGCAATGAAATATAGAGGACATTTAAATTTACAAATACACGATAGATAGAGTATGTGTGAACGCCATGACCCTGGGTTTGCCCCATAGCACAAGACACGTGACGCCCGCCCTAAGACATCAGGGTAGCAAGCCTCCCACTCAACCCCCCACCCCTCCCCCCCGCATCTGTGAACCCGCCTCTACCGTGCGGACGTCAGAGAGCCACGGGGCGCCATCCGTGACTTCCTCGTTCCGCCCTGTCCGGTGTCTCACCCACGTGAGGGCCGCTCTAAAAACAAACCCAACGCAACTCGGGGTGTGTCAATGGAAATAGTCGAGGGGCTTTTCATCGTCCTTACAGGAATAGGTCACTTGCTATAGACAATGTTTTCATCGTCATTTCCGTTCCATTATTGAATTACACTTCGGGGCAACAACCAATATCGAGTCTTGTCGCTGCAGAGTGTTTAACGGTAACTGGCACGTTTTGAGATAAGGTGGCGTAAATTGGCGTATTGGGCGACGCGCAAAATGCAAATAGGGGAGATTCAAACACCGTCGCCTGAATACATATCATCATAATAGGCATTCACGCGAGGCCTGCATACAAAATGCCACATGTATTATGCATTCAGTGCGTTGCTCTCTCTATACATACATCTCTAAGCCTACAAGCGTATAACTATAGACTTGGAGCAGCGATCTGTCCAGGCATGTCGACTGTGGCAGGATATTAAAAACAGTAGTAGACATTGCCATGTCCCAGAAGTAACATCAGTCCACATATGACCTATAAATGTTGTGCCCGCCGTGAAGCAATATCCTGACGCCAACCCGTTGTCGCTGACAGGTCACCTTTCGAGCTTATGCCATCGCTCGGCGTTAAAGTTGCATGTCGAGCTCTTTCCCGCCAAAACTAATGAGGTCAAAATACATATAAGAATCAGTCCTTGAATCATTCAAGACTTCTTTTATCTATACTCCACCCATACCAGACTGCCAAATAGTGCCTCTTAGCCTTGTCCGTGATATCAATTTACCACAAGTTTTCATTTTAGTGGTAAACGTCATCAGTTTGTGTGCTTCGCGATGCTTTGGTATAAGTAGCAGTGCCGCGACCGAGTTCTGTGGTGTCCCGGGATAGACACGTTTGCCACACCACAGCCGAAACGGCGATGTTTATCAGGTTTCTGAATTTATAAAATGAAACAATGGAGTTTTCTGCAAATTTTGATATAAATTTCGCCTAGGCTTAGTTTTGGCCGGAAAGAACTCGACATGCAACTTTAAGTTAACAAACAGTCAACTACTTAAGTCAAACAACTGCCGACGTAAGCCATTTCGACGTGAAACCATCGCCATCCGCGGAACCAGACCTCCGTAAGAACTCATCCACCCATATGAAGCCATCCCCACAATTTATCCCATCCACCCATATGAAACCATCCCCAGACGAACCCATCCACCCATATGAAGCCATAATCCGAAATAAAACCGACAGACAGATCGTGAGATCGTGAGAACACTGTCCCGAGAGGTTTCTAGGCCCAAATGTAGCCGCCTTCACGTGCATGTGCAAGGCGGCGTAAACGCTTAAACGCCAACATCTCAGTGGCATTCCATTTAATTTACATCGTGTCACACACACCCTCGCTCCCCATCCCCCACCCCCGACCCCGCTGGCTGATTGGTACACCGGCGACAGTCAGTTTTCCTCGAGAGACACGCGACGGGGGAGGAGCTGGAGGAGGCGTACCTCCACCCACCCACCCCCAACCCCCTATGGCCATTGGGGCGGAGAGAGACTGTGCGCCCCGTGAGCCCATCTTGACGCTGACCCCGGTGACCCCGCCCGGTATAAGACTTTGACCTGTTGCCTGGCGGGCCGCTTCAACGTGTTAAGACGGTTTCCTTTCTGCCGTTTCCTACCGTGGACGACCTAGTTTCAGCTTTCTAACTGATAAGGACCATGGTGGAGTAGTAGGAATGGTGGGTGGTGGTGGGGGGGGGGGGGGGGGGTGTACAGGGACTGACTGGGTGAGCCCTGAAGGAGGCGTGGGTAATATAGAGCGCAGAGATGGCTACCGGACACTCCCGACCGAGGTCGTACGGTGCATCCCCAGGGCTGTCACACAAACGGCATAATTAAGACCAATTTTTAACCTGTTTGTATCGATTTCCGCTCTTTACTTGTGTAGCAAAGCAGCCCGGCACGGAAGGCATCTAGCCATTGAGAGCATAGGCTCGTCACCACAGTAACGGCGCCGGTGTTAACAATCGATAGAACAAAGTAACATCAACGGTGTCTTAATAGAACACGCTAAGACCAGACTAAGCTCACCTGTGGTCACAACCAATAGACCAGACTAAGCTCACCTGTGTTCACAACCAATAGACCAGACTAAGCTCACCTGTGTTCACAACCAATAGACCAGACTAAGCTCACCCGTGTTCACAACCAATAGACCAGGCTAAGCTCACCTGCGGTCACAACCAATAGATCATGTGACCCTCACCTGTGTTCACAACCAATAGACCCTGTGACCCTCACCTGTGTTCACAACCAATAGACCATGTGACCCTCACCTGTGCTCGCGCTCTTCATGCTGAGCTATTAGGTTGCTGTAGTAGTTCTCAAGCGTGACCTTGGCCCGGGTGACCTTGTCCACTGTGTGATTGCTGATTGGAATCTGCTCCCCTACAGCCGCCATTTTGGACTTGCCCCCCTGAAAATAAGAATGACTTGATTACATGCTCTTCAGTAAATCTAAGTGTACTGTTTTCTTAGGCTGTGCAATAGCCTATCTGCATGAGGACATAAAAGTAAAAATGTGGGCATAAAGGGGTTCCAAGTATATGCTAAGTTACACTGAGATTGAGAACATTCAGAAGCCAAATGCAGTGAGGACTCTTTGGTAAAGGTACTATTCCTACATCTTTTCATGTAGTAAAAACTATCTATTGTTTTTCTTGCTGAATGTTTAGGCATGAACAACAACTAAGATATATCATTTGCATATCACACTTAAAACGCGATTATTTCGTCAATGAATTTATCACATGTATTCCTCTCAAGCATAAGTGGTAAAAACTAGTGTGCTAACATTAAATATGGCCAGGCACTTCACTGGAGTGACAATTTGTACAGGACCGTCCATACTGTACAAGGACAGTATCCCTCCCCAAACTGTGGCTTTAGGATCACAAATTGGGAGCCAAAAAAGCTCTGATTCGCCCGCTGGTTCAGGTAGCATGGCAGTATTATGATTGGTGTTATATCCGTGGCAGAGAACAGGCACAGTTCCAACCCCAATCAATAGCCATTGTGTTTATGCTGAAGCCTAATACTGGACATACAGCTGCATGGAATGTTAAGGACTTGTGGACATAAGAGATTCAATGATACACACACCCATCTCAAGCATGCTGAAATCACACAATACATGTACATGACTCATGCATGCTCCAATAAAATATAAATGACATTGTATTTATCATCTCCATTTACTTTACAGTCTGTATACTGGTACATGCATGCAACTAACTGAGAAACTCTTAACACAGGAAACGATGAGATTTTGAGTATATATACATATGCCTTGTTAATAATATTAAGACTGTTTAGGGGCCAATAAGTATAAGCATAACCAGGGTGCTTAACCAGAGTTACAAGAGTTTAATAAACTTCCTTAATTAACCTGAGTTACAAGCATTGAGAAAGTGTAATGGTGAAGTAACAAATTAGATTGTGATATCATTACAGATCAAGTATTCTACCACTCAGCCACAGAAGTTCCCCCTCAGATAAAGAGATAAAAGTTTTGTTTATGGAAAATTACAAGAGAATATATATATTCAAGTATTATAATGTTAAACTTACATATTCTACTACAACTCATAGATGGCATATTATGACATTGTCACTGTTGCTCTTATATTCTAGCCATATGCAGTATGTAGTCTTTAGAAAAAAAAAAGCATTTTTATACAAATGATCTGCACAGATTTTATGGAATTTAAATTAGTAGTTAGAGCAAAAAATAATATATAATTGATTATTGCACATCACACATATACATGCCATGCCTTAGGTAAATTCAGTAACACACAAGTCTTTAATATGGTTAAAATGATAGAAAAGGTATTAAACATATATACTTTATTGCTGACCTTAAATTCCAGATACTGCACCAGTGTGTTCTACATAGATGAGTGGCACCACAAAGTGGTCCTTAAAAAATGGATAGCAAGCCACAATATAAAATGTCACTTCAAACTTTTAATAATGACATATTCCTTGTGAAACCTAAACTGGCTTGAGAAAAGGACTGTCAAACATAAGAGACATGAAAACAAGCCGCCTGAAACTATGCAAAAGTGGCTGCAGCGATTGTGGATGGGTAAATCATTGAGACTAGATTTCTGTCAGTAGGTCAGTTGAGTACTACTTCTGGAGGCTATGTCACCTACCACAGGCAGTTGAATCATGGGGCTGGGGGTCCTTATTCATACCAATTATTAAAATGTATAAACAAGGACCCCCCGACCCCATGATTCAAGTGCCAGTGCCACTTACGACCATGTCAGCATTAGCAAATTTTACCTGGATTTGAGTAATACAAAAATGTAGTGAATCCTTCTCATAGTAAAACACAACTCAAGCCCTTTTGGCGAATGCTGCATAATTACAAATGAGCCAGAGCCTAGGTGAGATTTTTAATAAACCTAAAAACTTATGTTAGACTGAAAGTGTTCCTGTGAAATTAGAAAACAGATTTTTTTTGGTGCTAACTTTAAACATAAATGTTTAACCTGAGATTTGACAAATCAAAGGTTTCAAAAATATATAGTTGCAGAGCTAGTAATTTACTTACATCACCATTTACTCATATAGCCAAATGAGTGTCAGAAATATGTATAGAGATCTCTGCAGTATTCATCTTTTTTGAAATAGGCAATTACGACATAGGCCACTGATGGGGTTGAGGCAGCTGTCCAGTGATGCTCTCTCCTGTTGCTCACCCCAGCTGCCATTTTTTTTAGCTGATTAATGATAACAACCAGCTCTTTTAATCCCTCTTCAGCTAGGCATGACTCTAACTAGATCTGTAACATAGCCCACCGGCTGCAGGGTGGACCAGAGGGCTATGGAGTACCGATCTCAGCCTGCTGTCTGAGAACAGGGGGTGGGTGCTACTCACTATTCATCAGCCCACAAAACATCCACCAAAACAAACCTTCTGCTATATTTCTGAAATGGCGGCGAGTGGCAGAAGGTTTGTTTTGGCTGATATCTTGTGAGAAGATGAATTTGGGAGCAGCACTTAAGGCCTTCAATCTTTGTACCTAACTCTTTATAAATGTAACCTGGACATTAATATGTGACAGATATGTAATGCAGAAATTTTTATCACTACCCCCTGCTCTCAAACGGCAGGCCGTGTTTGGGAATCCATAGCCCTCCAGTCCGCCCTGCAGCCGAGGGCCATGTGACAGGGTTAGACTCTACCCCATTAATCATTAACCACCAAACCCACCACAAACTTTACCACCCCAGCAGAGCTGCAACGACGTCCTAACCTATTGCTTTAAATTTCAGAGTGATCACTGCAAATTCTCGGAAAATATAAAAACTGTTGTGCAGAGCCCATAGGTGTAGCTCATTGTTAACTCTCCTCGGAATGTAGGGTCAAATATCTTATCACAATATCATTATCAGTGCTCTTGCAGTCTTGGCCATGGACATTTATATTTCGTGTCAACATGTCAATGACAATGGCCCATGCCATGGACGTCGACTGTCAGCGAATGCTCGGAATGGTCAAGTCAAATCACTGGCACTGACAAATGTCAAACACCAAACATTACAACCGACGTACGGAAAACACTTACTCTGGCCTTCCTAAACTTATTCCGTAATTTCCAAATGCTTAACAGCTGGCTGCCACCGTCATATATATAAAAATGTAATCCACCTATTTGTAAACATTGCTCTCTAATGTGCCGTAGCGACCTTGCTCTCAGTGACGGTGTTTGACAACAGGTTCAAACATTTGTATGTATGACTTCGCGTAAAATATAGTTCTTAATATGTGTCATGTGTAAGACGTGTAATTTCTAAATTGTTGGTTATAGTGCAATTATTACGAATAGAAGCAGGTTAGGCTGCTTAAAAATGAAAAATGGTATGAAGAAAACGACAGATTTCTTCAATTAGTACAAGGATTTGTCCGGAACTATTTTCATCAGCTGACGATGTCAAAAGTGCTCTGTGCAGTTCTCTGCCTAAGAATACGCGGCACAGAGGCTAGCGCATCTGAACTATCAATACTACGTATTAAGACATACAGTCTTTTTATAGTTATTGTAATATAGACAGTTATGACGGAGGTCTTTAAGATAGTGAACAAAATGGGTCCGTTCTACTTACACAGCTTGTTGCAAAGGAAAGACCAAGCGTATTCTAGTCGAAACAAACACGTACTCGAACAATCCATAGTTAATCATAGTAGGCGTACAGTCAATTAAATATGGTCAGAACAATTTTAGAAACCATATTAAGGTTTGATATTCTTTCATGGAAAGATTCAGTATGTAAATATTTGCACTTCGAATGTATCTAACTGGAGAAATATATAGAATAGTTCTTTGTAGTTGTTCACGATGTGAAATAAGTTCTTAAGTATGGTTATGTAGTACTTTCTTTGACACCATGTTGATCGCTATTATCTATTAATGTATGCCTACAGACCTACCCATATCATTTCAACCGGTTGTCCTTGTCGGTTATTATAGCGTTTAACGGTGCTAATGTTACCCTATTAACCCTTTGTATCGACATTTAAAAAGAGCGGAAGAAACGAAAATCACCAGGTAAGTCTAAGAAAATTGTTTATGACAAACTGTCTACTGTCCGGCGAAAAATTAGGAGGGTTTAAGCTAAAAAATACCTAGCATTTACCGAAGAAATACCTTTTCATGGGCTGTAACATGGAATATGGACGTATGAATCTGTCGTGATCAAATGACAATATTAACACTGAAATTTTCCACTGTTATGTGATACTGCGCTTTGCGAAACTGCTGTTATTGATATTATGTAGGTGACAAGATCACTATGAAAGCGCTGTATAAATGGGTTTGAAAGACTGTGACGTTGCGTTGTTTTCATAGAAATTAGCTTTTTTAACCCAACAAATTTAAATAAATTTAGCACAGAGAAACATTTGTAATTCCTTAAATGTGAGGTCCTCCGTTTAGTCGAATTGCTAGCTAGGTTGACTGACTTGGGATCGAGAAATCGTGGGTTCCACTGCCACGGGGGACCAAACCGTCCCACGCCGTTACGATGGTACAAGGCATAGGTAGTACCCACGACGGTTCTGAGATAAGTATAATGTTGATCCTGGTTTGAAAGCAGTCCCCGCGGAAGGGGGGGGGGGGTGTACCAGTGAGTCAAGCCATTACTACCGGTGATCGGCTACAGAAGAATCACCCTTTTATTAGCCGAATATGTAAAGGTTCAACTGGCCCCACCGTTACACAAAAAATAATTCCCCTTGATCCCAAGTCATATATCATATACCGGCACATGTCAAATATCGTCGAAGCGGGTATTGTAACATGACAAAACATGATAAAACATAATTAAAGGACTCGATCAGTGTTTAAACACATGTCGGCCATAAGTATATAGAAGATTGTGGCTTTTTGATGAACTATAAAGTAATTTTAACAAAGCACAAATAGATAAAATTAGCCAGAAATTGGAAGGGGTCCAACAAAGTGTCTAGTTTGTTCTTTTGAAAACGTTCTATTTTAGTAAAAACAAATACTGTTTAAGCAGTGTCGTGTTTGATATACCATCACCTTGCTTTTATGCAACAAGCAAGATCCCATGTGTCGGGAAACCGTGGAAACATTTGATTGGAAGACATTTTAAAAGCAATATTTTTTGGAAAAAAATTTGGCTTTATCATATCTAGTAGTTGAAATGAGATATCTCTGATATCAAGTGTTTGTGACATCAAGTATCCTTGACATTGCAAATTGTAAATATTTGTATGCCAAAGTACAGATATCGCTTAATATGAGAACTAGCGTATTGTGTGTAGTGTTAAATAGTTGTCAAGCGACAGGTAGATAATAATAAATTATAATTATCCGTTAAAACTCTTAGCGATGTCCATATCAAAATCTCAGTGAAAGGTTTTCACTATTCTGATATTCTCTTCTTTAATAGATATTTCAAGTTGATGGTATATTTTATGGGATTATCTATTTCATGTGATACACTGTAATCGAACTATCAACTTCCGGAGTTTAGTCAAGGGCCGTAAGTAAATTTGTATTCAGCTCACAAAATCAACCTAAATCTGCGGATTTGTTTATACGCAATAATCTTATGTAAACCTAAGCGTACTGTCTTGGCATAGTCTTGTATCATACATTCTTAAGTGTTATTCACGGTAGCCTGAAAATCAGACGTTAATGTCGTGACAGTCTGAAGGATCGACACTAACGTCTGAAATCATAGGCCTTGGGCGCTGTTCACAAAACCTATTTGACCACCTTGACTAAAGTCCTCATTTGGCAGCCAACAAAAAATGGATTTTTTAGCTTCTTTAATCTTAATGGGGGCTTGGGGAGATGAGATTCAAAGTTGTTCATGCAAGGTTACTTTGTCAAACCACTTTTTACACACCTCGCGTTTCTTTTCGTGGTGTCAGCCGCCATTTTTTCCTGGCGTTGTGACTAGTGGTGACGGTACCGTGGTGACACCTATCGAGTCATTGGGAACTAAAAACTGCATGTAATTTTTAGTGCCCAACGACTCGATAGACGTCACCACTGGTCACTGTGCCAAGAAAAAATGGCGGCTGACACCGCGGAAAGAAACGCATGGTGTTTAAAAATCAAGTTTACGGAGTAATCTTGCATGTAAGACCTTGAATCTCGTCTCCCCAAGCTTCCATTAAGATTAAAAAAGGGAAAAAATCCATTTTTTGGTGGCTGCCATATGAGGACTTTATTCAAGGTGGTCAAATAGGTTTTGTGAACAGCGCCCAAGGCCTATGATTTCAGACGTTAGTGTCGATCCTTCAGACTGTCACGACATTAACGTCTGATTTTCAGGCTATATTCACAGTTGTCAGTTGATCTCTGAAACTGCAGTTTAATTTATTATCGCCCATCTGTCTTGATCAATGGGAGTTGGGACCGACATTGGTTCGGCTGGTTATGACTGGCATACAATCCTCAAGTGCAGCCTGCAAATCCTCAGCGCAAATTTGTCAACAGATGGCGCTACAGGGCAGAAGTAGCGAATTCCAAGGTTTGACCGGTTTCCTTCGTAAAATATAGCTGGGCACTTGCGCTCCCAAGATGTGGCTGCTCATCTCTACAATGAGAAAAATGGATGTCTTCTCAAGTCAAAGTCATAAATGCCGTAGACACACGTTTCGGCCCATCTTTTCCGCAAATTTGCCCTGATCACTCTCAAAAGCCCTGACGTGAAAAAGCAATACTAGACCATTTTAATGATACCAAACTTACATTTGTAATGCGATGTTATCCTTTTTTATGACATAAAGAATATTTCTCCATGCTGACACACCATTGGCAGAAAACACTTTGTCACCAAAATACTAAAACACGCGTCATAAAATGATGGTTGCCATGGCGCCGAATGTGCTTTGAACAATAAATGCTCTATATTTATACCAGCTACGAGGATGCCATGGCAACTAGAGCTTTTCGTTGTCTGTGATTTAGTCTATTTGCTAAAGTGTGTCTGCTGCCAATGGAGTGTCAGCATAGAGAAATATTGTTTGTGTCTAGTGTTGCTTTCTCACGTCAGTGATTTTGAGAGTGATCGAGGCAAATTTGCGGAAAAAATGGGCCGAAACGTGTGTCTACAGCATTTATGACTTTGACTTTACATGCGGAAATTGCAATATGACAAGGACACAAAGGTTGCATGAACCATTGTACTGTGTAATGTGATACTGTTTGTATCTTTGTTATATCGCGATTTCCATACCCAGAAGACATCAAAAGTCAGTTGCAACTCGCGGGTTGGACTAGCCATGAATGGGTACATTGTTATACCGAAACCAACCGAAACTGACCGAAACCGGCCTGAATATACCAAAACCGAGTTGTGTGGAACAGTTTAACTTCACAGAAGATCGATTTTGGTTGGGATCTGGTCACACTTATACCTATATAGAAGACTGCTATAAGGTAGAAGCATAAAAGGGCGGAATAAGCCATAACGATCCAATACATGCACCATCTTGTTTATCACGTTCGCTGTGTCATTCGCCGCAAGGCGGCGCCACTTGTAGAATACAGGTAAATACAGAAGGATGACCAGGTGTCTGAAGTCAGGCAGAATTTCTTGAACTGGTGGAACGCTTCGAACTCTCCCAAACCTAGCAGACTTCGCCGCAGCTCCCGGTATTGACCCTGAAAAATGCAGTGCAGCTTCTCGACTAAATCTGGGAGCTGTGTCTTCCAGTACACAGCCTGTTTCAAGACGGCTGCATGCAAGTTTTGTTGATCCGGGGAAAGCTTTGACAATGGCCGCTCAAATGGCTTTCTCCTCGAGCTGTTGGCATCGCTCACAAAAGGTGTCAATTGCTCAATTGAATTACCTGGTGAGGTGTTGGGATCGCTCACAAAACAGGTCAGCTGCTCACTTGAATTGCCTGAGGTACTGCAAGGCATTGCTCTCTCAAAAGGATTGTTCCCCATGTGAAGATGCCCCCCCCCCCCTGTATCTATCATAATGGCCCCGTACACGGGCATGGAAAAATCTCAATCTCATGTACCCCACCCCCCCCCCCCCTGGTCGCAAGTTTTTCAGAGCACACACTCATCGGCCGCAAGTTCCAGAGAGCAACCCCCCCCTTGGCAAATTCCTAGAAGCGCCCCTGTGTACAAACTCATATGGAACAATCTCAATCTCAATATCATGTATTCTATACAAGGGGAATAGTTTGTCCTCTAATTCTTTGGTGACTTGATAACACCAGGAGAAAGCGCTACAATTTATGCAGTTGTGTATACATAAGAGGTGCTGGCAACTGGGGGCGCCTAGTGGCCATTTGTCAACAAACAATATGGCGCATGCCTTCGCAGTTTGAACCAATTCTGCAGACAGAAAACAGGCATATCTGCTATTACTGGCAATAAATACAATTAATATTAGACATATTTCTATCTGTACTAATGCTACATACAGAGCATATGTGTCTTCTACTAATGCTACATCCAGAGCATATGTGTCTTCAACATGCTAGCGGCTTGGTTTTGGTCGGTTTCGGTATAACGATGTACCGGCCATGAATTTATGGCTATTGTTGAAGAATCATAGCGATGTAGCATTCTATAGTGAAAAATCAACTGCACATAACAAATTGAATTGTTTAAGTATAGCTTCCATAATTAGTTTCAACAATGTAAAAGTACTTTTCTATATATAATTACTGATGTATGAACTCTTCCAAAGTTGTCAAAAGGAGCTATAGTTGCCTACCGGCATGAAAATGAACAACAACATGCCACTATTTTTTTTGCAGGAAGTTGTTTACTGCACATGTGCAAGGTCATCACATGATATTTATAAGCCATGCTAATTGGTTCATTGTTCAGGGACCCAGTCATTGGGTCAGTGAAAACACATGTTTTCATATGAATTTCTGGTGACAGACTGGACTATTTTTGCCTTTCAAGAAAGGTTAATTATGTGATTAGTCATTACTTGTCAGGAAGTAATAAGAAAAGGATTAAGGTTTGTTTCTGTTATAAAACTTTTCCCACAGCAAAGGAGAATCAGAGCTATACTTGGTCAAAGTCAAACAACCCTGAAATGGGTTGTTCCAGACCAGAATTTTACTATGCAATGCGACTAGGCTGTGTTTCAGCCCACACTCCCTAGGGTTCTGGGCTAGGGTTGGAAGCACGTACAGTGTATATGTCTGGGCTGCCTGACTGGCCGCCTCTCTCTGCACCACCCCTTCCCTCCCACTCCCGTCATCACCCTCCATTCCTTCCAGCTGGCCAGGCATCTGTAGGAATGAAAAGGCTAAGTTTATGACACCTCCCCCCTCCCTTTCCTTCTTGACCGATCCCGATCTCCACAGGAAGAAAGGAAGCCATATACTGTGGGCCAGTTGACTGGCTGACCATACAATCCCTACCCTACCATGCCCCATAGACATATCTTAATTGTAGTGGCTACTGCTATGGCAGCTCTTCGACTGACTAACTGTATAAACCCCTACCCTTTACTCTCTCTCCCCCCCCCCCTCCCCCAACAACAGCTGGAAAATTAATTAATGTTTTTGGCTGTATGTTTTGGTACACCCAGGTTTGTAATTATTTTTCAGGTGTTCCAAAACATACATAAATGACGGTATTATTATTAATCTATATTATAACACTATCTGGGCCATGCACATTCAGGCAAATTGTGAGGCCAATCTATGTATCTCATGGTATTCTAATTGTATTCATATTATATTTGGTTATGTCAATATATATCCTTAGATATATTTCCACTACTTTTTCTGTACTCATTTCAATAACCTCAGTTTTATGATGTAAAGATTATATCATAAGGGTTATAAGCAGACCAGATAGATTGATTTATTGAAGAATTATCATTACAGATAATGGCAGACCCAGATGGTTCTTGGGGAAGCAACACCATTAGGTCATTACTGCCAACTTCCTCAGCATCTGCATCAGTGGCAACCACATCCAGCAGTGATGCAGCAGTCAGTCAGTCTCAGTCCTCTTCAGAGGGTCTCCCCTCCACAGAATCTTCCACGTTATCCCAGGAGATAGAAACTTCTAGTTCCATAGTCAATACTTCTGCCTCAGACTCCAGCCAGAACCTCTCACAGAAGAGCCAAGGCGATAGCCAACCATCACAGGTAAGGAAACAAAGAAATACAGAGTTCATAAAGACCCCATGCAATGGAAAATTAAAATGTGTCTAAGGACAAATATGACCTCAAATGAAGGCCTTACGTGGAATACTTTTAAAAAAATCAAAATAATTTGTTTTTACTTTCTAGTATAAGAAATACCAACATGTAATACCATCTGGTCATTATTTAATTAACCGTTGTCGTAAAATTAGATGCTATATTATTAGAAAGGAGAGAAGTAAGCCTGGTGTATCGTTTTGGTGCTTGTACGTGTTTTAATGCCTTCATCTTTCACTCTTTCAGCCTGATTCTGAGCCTGGCTCATCTCAAGTGACTTCAGTCGGAGATTCCGAGGTCCCCAGCCCCAGCAAACCCCACCCTACACCCGACAAATCTCCGGGCAAGTCCATGAAGGATTCGTCCCCATCTCCGGCCAAGAGGAAGTCCACTTCCCCGGGACGAAGCTCATCGCCCGGCAGAGAGAAGCGGAAGAAGGACGAGAAGGAGAGAGACAGAGAGCTGCAGAATGCCGCCAGGAGCAGGAAGGACAAGCAGGAGGAGGAGAGACAGAAAATGCAGTAAGAGCTTGACATCGGAGGTCACCCTGTAGTCAACTTTTTAGTGCGTTCGAATCTTGTGCGTGCCCTTGTTTCGTCAGCCAAGTGACCGGTGTACTATAGTGTACATGTATGAGTTAAACTCACCCGGTGCCGAAAGATTGCTCACATACACGTGTAGTCATTTCCACAGCTTACAAGGTCCTTTGGGCCGGTGTACCCTAGATCAGATTGAATATTGTATTGAATCACTTGCAGGTGGTTACATTCTGAAGCCATAATCTACTAGTAACGTCAATGGTTACCGTTGTTTTTGCGCAGAGTGCTGGTGTCCAACTTTTCCGAGGAACAGCTGAACAGGTATGAGATGTACCGCCGAGCGGCCTTCCCGAAAGCAGCCATAAAAAGGGTAAGAATAGAAATCTCTTAATCGCTGTGAGATGCACCAATTGACCGTTTCTTGTCTGAACGTTGCTTTAAGCTGAGAAGCTTGTGCTGAGAAGACATCTAGACGTGACTTAATAATACGCACATTGCTACTGAAGCATATTATATATATATATATATACTGATATATTACTGAATCAATACGCATATTGATACCGGTACATAACATAATGTTTATTCCAGCTGATGCAGTCCATTACGGGATCAGGAATTGCCCAGAACGTGGTTATCGCCATGTCCGGCATCGCGAAAGTCTTCGTCGGCGAGATCGTAGAAACAGGTGAGGAAATAACCATTTATTTTCTCTCTTAATAATTGAGTGGCAAATCGAACTGCACTTGACCAACGTATGGTACATGTACATTTATTAGGGTCCCTAAGAAGTTGTCGTTTTTTTAGCAATGGACAAAGTATGTATAATGCAGAGTCGTGTAATATGCATTATCCTCAGATGTGCCTAAACAAATCATTTAATTTCCTGAGAATACGGGACTGTCTCGCATATTTAATTTCCTGAGAATACGGTACTGTCTCGCATATTTAATTTTTACGACTGGTTGCTACCGACAAAAGGTCGTAGTTGTTGTCGTATATAGTTTATGTTTCTTTACAGGGTCATGTCTGTATGTCATATCACTATATGTCATGTCACTGTCATCACTGTCATGTGACTATATGTGATATCACTGTCATGTGACTATATGTGATATCACTGTCATGTGACTATATGTGATATCACTGTCATGTGACTATATGTGATATCACTGTCATGTGACTATATGTGATATCACTGTCATGTGACTATATGTGATATCACTGTCATGTGACTATATGTGATATCACTGTCATGTAACTATATGTGATATCACTGACATGTGACTATGTGATATCACTGTCATGTTACTATATGTTATATTACTGTCATGTGACTATATGTGATATCACTGTCATGTGACTATATGTGATATCACTGTCATGTGACTATATGTGATATCACTGTCATGTGACTATATGTGATATCACTGTCATGTAACTATATGTGATATCACTGACATGTGACTATGTGATATCACTGTCATGTTACTATATGTTATATTACTGTCATGTGACTATATGTGATATCACTGTCATGTGACTATATGTGATATCACTGTCATGTGACTATATGTGATATCACTGTCATGTAACTATATGTGATATCACTGACATGTGACTATGTGATATCACTGTCATGTTACTATATGTTATATTACTGTCATGTGACTATATGTGATATTACTGTCATGTGACTATGTGATATCACTGTCATGTGACTATGTGATATCACTGTCATAGGTCATATCATTATATGTGATAGCACAATATGTCATCTCATTATATGTGATAGCAAAATATGTCATCTCATTATATGTGATAGCACAATATGTCATATCATTATATGTGATAGCACAATGAGACATATGTGTATAGATCACTGTGCTCCGTACCCTGATTTCCCCTTGTGCACTAAGGTTATCTGTGTTGAACGCCTTGTTGTTGCAGCCTTGGACGTGATGGAGCAGTGGGGAGAGCACGGCCCGCTGCAGCCCAAACACCTGCGCGAAGCGGTGCGCAGAATGAGGGCCAAGGACTCCATCCCCAACAACAAATACCAGCGGAAAACATTCGCCAGGTGACACACTAATCACCGTTGGTACTCAATGATTATATGATATACTCGGAGCAGCGATGTCACTGGGCGCAGGGATGTCGTCCGCGTCACGTGGCTTGGCATATGGAGCCGCGAGAAGTGGATTCCCGCGTGGTCGGGCTGGACGCGCGGTGCATGCCGGGAGGACGCCTGGTCGACAAGTGACTTTCCGTAGTTGTGCAGTTTAATGCTCGGAGACGCTATTGGATCAAAGCCAGATAATGAAGTTCAGTGCTTCAATGCGTATTGGCATCTGTGTGATGGATTAGTCATATGATAGGCCTGGGGATGTGTGTGCTCTTATCTAGATCGGCTATTGATATCTCTAATTGCGCGCATGACAATACAGACTGTTGATGGGTGCATGCGTTTCATGGGTCAGTGACTGCGTCCACCGTGTACATGGCTGCGTCCGCTATGCATGTACATGTATTTCGTATTTGTGTTATGTATCAGGCTTGACTGAGGGCCTCGCGGACAATAGAGCCATGGCTACTTGACAGTTAACTGTTGCAGACAGAGAAATATATGAACCTCTCCACTAGTTTTTAACTCTTTGGTGACCCCAATTAACCATGTCAACGTGGCACTTGCAAACATAGTTGCTCGAAAGTGTATACACGGGAGAGAGTAAGTTAATATAATTGGTATACCATAAAAAGACACCAGTGGGTTTCCCCAGTTGATAAAATTAAAATGAGATACTTTGGTAACTCAGTTGCGGTTTGATCATTGCAAAAAGAATAATGGCAGCCCGGTCAGATAGCATCTATATAGCGTGACCTTTTCTCAAAGGAAATAGCCTATAGATTAAGCCTATATTTAGGCAAATCCACTTAGACTTTCTTTAACTGGATGAAGTAGCATATTCCCCTATGCATGCTGTGATAGAATGTATCAACGCAAGCAAGCAGCTGTTTGTAATAAATATTTATTTTATAGGGAAATACAACATATGAATAATTAGAAATGAGAAAATAACATGCATTGTAACATCATAATATAAATATTCATAATCCATTTTTGTGTCAGCAATTGATTCCTCCACAAACAATATCAATGAGCACAAATAGACGTGTCCCACATTCCTATATATACCGGTATATAGGTAATGACTGGTTCTTTTTAATTTTTGTCTGATATCTTGCAAAGCCTTATGTTTCTACATGGAAGGATGGCTATTTTTCTTATCCATAACTCTCGTCTCATTTCGTTTCTTTCTTCTTCAGAAGAGCTGGTGATTACCTGTACACAAAACACTCGTTTCCGCCACAGTGTTGCAACGTGTGTATCACCATATCTAATAACATAACATTCAAAACTGAACCACGCCGTGCACGCATCACATCGAAACACTCAAACCACACAACGAACGCGTTTGTATTTTGAAAGTAGACGTTTGGATTATCACAATTAACGTTCGTAAATCACAATGTCTAGAAAATGATTTTACCTTGCAGTTGTTCTACCATACATATCTGATTAGTTTTTTTGGTTATTCAATAACTCTTTAAACCAAAGTTAGACCTCACAATTTGAAGGATAACATTTTAGAACTCTTACGGAATTTATGGAATTTAACTGTTATAACATATACAAGCTCATTGCATTGACGTTGCATATATATAGATATTTTCTTAAAAATCAATACGCTATAGAGAATCCACAATTACGAGTAAATAGTATCGATATATACGTATATATACTGTGCGAGAGACTGCAAACCGAACAATAATCGTGACAACTTATACAGAGATGCAACTCCTCAAGAGAATACATGACCTTCTGCCAGCTAAACTCAGTTTGCTACTCCGCCCACGTGACTCGAGTGGGCGAAACGCAATTATGAGATATTCAACTGTGCATAAAACTGTCGAAAGCGAAACAGTTGAACTCCGAGGAAGCCAAACGGCGACGTGGGTAACAATAATGAAAGGAACAACACGGTGATACTTCGGCAAAACACACCACGGCGAGAAAAAACATGAGAAAAAGCACTGACTTCGAAAAGTAGCAAACACAAATACTCTTTAAAATAAAGGGACAAAACTCTATATCTCGAGAGTATGTAGCCGAATGAGCACGCGGATATGTTCCACCGCTCTAACCTAACCTAAAGAAACCAATCAAACCCACTAGAGCCTAATCCAGTCACGCGGAAATATAATTCCTATATATCTCTGGACAACTGTTTTGTTATCGTAAACGATCATGACATCACGGTTTCTGTTTTTATAATTACTGGGGACACAATCAGATCTTCGAATTAAAACTATCAACGGTATCTATATTAAGAAAAAAAGCAACAGCAGACTATGACCGCACCTACATGCAGTTTGATATTGATCAGATTTCCAATGTCGACTGTTGGCACAACGCGATCGAACACAAACGAAGGCATAGTATGTGTAGTATTACATCACTATGGCCGTCTGTTGTTGTGGCGCAACCGTTGACCGAGTGACCTACGTACGTAGGGGAGCACCTTCCATTGTGGCCATCAACAAGTAGAGTCGCCTTCACTTGGCACGGTGCCACAGGCACAGCCCGTATCGCCTACTCACAGCACTCTCGGCTCACCAAGCAAATATTTATACACGATATCACAAACAACTGGGGATTCAAAGGTCGTGGTGAGCAGTACGCGTCACTATGAGTCTTAACATACATAACGAAACCTACTATTATGTACGTCCTATCAGAAAATGCTACACATTTCTCGCATAAGACCTGTTTACCCATCGGCACAAAAAACATCCAACTCTCTTAAGAATTTTTTTTTTCGTTATGTATTGTGACAAAATCACAAGCAATAGTATCATTTCAAGGAAGCACACTCCGTCGGCATAATATATATGCCAATTATAGGTAACTTACATGTGAACTGATCACAAGCAACCTTAATATGACTTAGTGACGTAACAGCTCATGCTGTTCTGCAGCTGCACATTGCGCACATATTATCCTTACCGTTTTAATTTATACTTAGATATCGCATTATGCGTAGGTAATGTCACATTAGTTGTAATACTTTTCACACACCAATAAGCCCTGAGTTGATTGAGAGAATTCACCAAGCCCGCATGGCTATACCCACTCCGCCCTCACCAGCCCGCGAAGCGCCATACCACCGCTACCTACACAGTACCCACAACACCAGCCATTATAAGTCTTACAATACAATCACGTGATATATGTTCATTTTTAATGTCCAAAGAAATAAGTCCACTATTCCACGCACACAAACCTGGCAAAAACAAACGCACTCTTGGGAGCACACTCTCCGTGGACTGTAGGTCGCGCTTTACACGTGAAATACTGACTAACGTGCAGCGTCAGCTCAACAGGACCAGGCGAGCGCACGTAATAATATCACATTCAGCGATATATTTATAGAAGTTATGCAGATATATTACAGATCTATATGATAAAGCATTCATTCGTTCCCTTTGTTTGTTCGTTACTATTAACCAAACACGCCCCAAAGGCATTTACCTGCAATCTCGCATCTTCTTGTGCGTATTTCGCAAACACAAGCAACAGTTCAAGGGCAACGCGGTCATTTGGAAACACCTACGATAACTGTGGGATGAGGCTTACGACGATAACGCCGCTTTCCCATTGGTCGCTGAGTGGTCAGCGGCATTGACCTCTTCCCTCGTTTTCATCATCAAGGCGTCGATTTGACTGTCGACCACAGACAGCGTGATGCCCAGCTGGGCGGCGTAGTAGGTCAGCATGATGATCTGATGAGAGTAGGGCACTGGGAAGAGGAACTTGTCCACGGAGATGACGAGGTCGGAGATGACGAAGAGGAGCGCGCCAATGCAGCTGCAGAGCCCCGTCCACGTCCACAGGTCGTTGAAGAACTCGACCCTGGCTATGGCTCTCCAGGCCATGGTGAGGATGAGCGTGATGTAGAGGATCCCGATGTAGACGAATATTCCTTTGAGCCCGGGCAGCAGGAAGAAGAACAGGATCCCGCCGATGGCAGCCAGCACCGCTCCAACGTGGGCCTTGAAGGGCCGGAAGCCGAACGCCCAGGAATACATGACCTGTGCCACGGCAAACATGGCCACCCCGTGCATGAAGTAGCCAGAGTTTTTCCACACCAGGCAGGCATCACCCAAGGCAGAGAAGATCAGGCCGGCTAGGATCTTTCGGGAGTAGGCATAGTACTCAGAGAAGCTCATTCCATGCAGGAGGACAAAGAAGATGAGAGAGATGATGGGCAGACATTTGAAGGCGCAGTAGAAGAAGGATTCCAACTTGGAGTCCTCACCAAACAGGACGAAAAAGATGGTGACTGTCTTGAAGAAGGGAACCAACTTTGGCCCTGCGCTCTTCAACTGTAACAATTAGAAAAAGAATAGCACATTTAAAAGTTTTCAATGATCTACCACCTCATATATCATTTTACCCCCTATCATGCAATATCAATATTTAAATGCTTATACAAAATTCAGCACTTCAACAATAAAAAATATTGCTATAACCACAATTCATTTGAGGTAGATATTAATTAAGCTATACACATTGTAACTTCAGATCATTTTGGATCCAGACTTTACTTACCAATCTGATAGATGCTTATAAATTATCAATATCATGTATTTATTATCAGTTTAGTTACTTTTTAGGTATCTGTCATATAATTTATTTATCTTATTAAGCCCTTACATAATTTGCTTAAACAAAGAGATAAATATTTCTCTATCATATATATCTCCTTTTACATATATTGACACTGTTAAATTAAGTAATAAAGAATAATAAAGGTATCTCACATTGACTAGACCATTGAATATATACATTGTCTATGCTGTTAAAATATACTTAGCAAATAAAATACTTGTTTATAATAAATTATACCTTATTAGAGAGATATACCTACTATTTATAACATTATATCATATAGATAAGTACCCTTCCTTATTTTTTATATATATAAAGAAAATAAATTGTTATAACTATTTTTAAATGTAAGTTGTATGTAGCAGTGAGACAAACCATGTCTACTAGTCTTGGCCTGAGGGATCACTTATTTTTTATATATATAAAGAAAATAAATTGTTATAACTATTTTTAAATGTAAGTTGTAGGTAGCAGTGAGATAAACCATGTCTACTAGCCTCGGCCTGAGGGATCACTGCTCTAACTGAATAGGTGGAGTGGCTATATATTTACTATCTTTACTAAGCTTACTTCCTTTTACTTTTTGAAATAACATAATTAGTCAAATACAGATATAAGTCTTATAGCGATTTGCAGACCAGTGAGCCAATTTGCAGACCAGTGAGTTGTTATAACTATTTTTAAATGTAAGTTGTATGTAGCAGGTAGATATGGTTTATCTCACTACCGTACAGTGTATTAGTGATTGGAAAACTTGTCTCACAAGCACTATAACCAGGCCCGTGGAGTGGCTATATATTTAGATATCTTTACTGAGCTTACTTCCTTTTATTTTATGAAATAACATAAATAGTCAAATATAGATATAGGTCTTATAGCGATTTGCAGACCAGTGAGCCAGTAGCTAAATATTTTATCTCGGATATAAAATATAAGAAGCAAGTTAGGAAACAATATTAAACCCTGATTTTAAATCAAACTCCAACTAATAGTAATAGTGCAAGTTCTGCATGGCACTAGACATGTTATCCACACCTGTTCCTGGCAGCCTCTGGCTGGTTAATGACCATTAGCATACTGTTACATTTACTGTTGGCCAAAAAAATATTTGCCTTATACCCTGCTAACTTACACTATTGATATATTGTATATTGCTACGCATTACCCTGCTTCTCCCTTAGTAACTATCTATAAATGCAATAAGAATCACACAAATACCAGGGTCACCTACATTTCCATACCATATGCACAAACTTGATATGTACATAACCTGACAACCCACTTGTCACAATCCTGGAAACCCAATTTGGAAATGCAAGACCTAAACTTATTTGTATAAGAGTACAGCCAGGTTCCATGTAAAATTTCATTAATCATCGTACAGTGTATTAGCGATTGGAAAACTTGTCTCACGAGCACTATAACCAGGCGCGTACATGAACAAAGGCGAACAACGAACAGTCATGTGACTCTAAGTCAGCTGTTCTGTGTTCACTGTAAACATAATCTGACTGAAGCTGTGAACTGCGCACCCGCCAAACCAACATTCACAGAGCAATGCTGATTCTACATGTTCATGTTAACGTTACAACGTAGACACAGTTTGCTCGCACTTACCACTGTTATCGGTTTTGTCATCTTTCGGCCACAGATAACTCAGAAATCTGAAATTGAAGGTTTCGGGTGCACGTCTTTCTTCGCCGATTGCTTGTCAACTAATGTACTCTGTGCGATGTAAACAATTGTGATCTATATATAAGGGGCGCGTGACGTAGCTGTGACGTTTCACATTATGACGTCAGGATGATCATTCTGAAAATGACATTGCTTTCTGTATGTTAACAAATCCCTATAAATATTTAATAAGAGACATATCGAAACAATATAAATGCACAAATGTTCGAATTGTGTTTAATAAGGTTGCCTGCTATAGTGCTAAAGACAAACGAGACACATTTAGTACGAGGCAACTATTCTTCTGTCATTCTCAGTGACAATATTGTGCAGACACTCACCAGGGGGCGGGACCTTACAGACAGAGTGTGGGGCAGGAAGTGAAAGCTGACAAGTGGTTGACAGTTGTCACCGTTGGTGCCAAGCGATTTATGCCTTTGCTTCATTATGTGACTACATTGGGATTAAATTCTTTAGGCATGGGGAGAGAACAAGATTTGCTTGAAGCGGCACGCACTGGAAATGTAGCCGTTATCGAGCGATTACTGACCAACCGTCACAAGAAATCGGGTCCCTTGGGCTTGGCACCATTGGCAAGGTAAGCGCACTATGTCAGTTGTCACAGTTTGTGATGCCTGATGGTCAGTGCTCGGTTCATATGGGATGACCTGGGGCCAATGTGTATATACTATGCTATAGTATATATATGACTGTTGCGCTCACTTTCGTTGGATACATGACTTGGAAATAATTTGTATGTGTTATACTGCATATTATTTAGGTGCTCAATTAATTGCATGTTTGCAGTTTAGTTACCCTTAGTTCAACAAATCAAACGTAGTCCACTCTCAACTTGGATATGTCACGCATATCTGCACGGACTAGACTAATTTACCCTGAGAGTGAGACAATTAATGTATAGATTTATTGTTGACGCTAGCTAGCTTCTCTAAGCTTGCAACAAGGTTGATTGGTCAGATGGCTTATATTAGAGGCCACTGGCACTGGATATATGCATTATTATATAACTAGGGTATTCCGTTCCTTGGGCCAAAAGGCAATAGGCTATGTGTATATATATGCTCTATAGCGTCATTTACATATGTTTCGGAACACCAGGAAAAGAATTACAAACCTGGGTGTACTGAAACATAAGGCTACTGGAGGGAATGTAAAGGATAGGAGGCTTGTACTGTTAGTCAATCCAAGTGGGGTAAGGTCAGCCAGTCACCTAGCCCACAGTATTTGGCTTCCTTGCTTCCTGTCAAACAAAGCCTGGCACCAGTGTAAGGGGATTGGTCTAGAAGGAGGGGGAGGGGGAGGGGGGCAGGTGTCACAAACTTAGCCTCTCCATCACCGCAGGTGCTTGGCCAGCGGAAAGGAACGGCCCTTCTCTGACAACAGGGGTGGGGTGGGCAGGGGTCAGAAAAAGGGGATTACTGTCAGTCAACCAGCTCTGATGGAGAGAAGAGAAGTAGAGAATGTGCATCACATTGTACTATATATAGATACTACTAATATATAGGGTTATATGATTACATGACAACAAAATTATATGTATCATGATATACCTTTAGTCTTGTTATATCTATCTCATAAACTGTATGACTTGTAGAAACTATGACCTCTAGATATCATATTCTTCTCTCTATATAGCACTCTGTTGAGAGCTTTGATAAGTATTTATAGTGGTCCCTGCTTTATATATAAGTCTTCAACTATAAAATGGTTTGTTTATACCTTTTCCCCTGAAGTGAAGATGTGCAATTTCAGTGTTGAATCAATCCAAGTCTGGTTTCTATTGCTTTCCATTCAGTCAATGCAAATCCAACTGAAAATTATATATCATGGTGGCAAATACTTTAACTATTCAAGGTTAGCATCATCAGCAATTGCATACCTGTGAATACTACTATTTGAGATGTATGTGTGATATGTGATACTAATACAAAAGCATTTTTTTTATAGGATCCCCTAAATTTTTTATGACCCTATCTCTCGATCCTATAGACATGATAGAAGGCAATATAATGAAAAATACTGCTGATATATGTTTGCTGCTGTATAATGCATAGAATTTACTTACCTGTATATATATTTACTGTATACCATACATATATCCAATTTAGTAATAAGATTTGTTTTTGCTCATATCCAAGGTTTTTAAGGTAGAAATCATTTATGGTAAATCTTAATTAGGTTCTTTCTATATCATAGGAACACCTACTTAGGTGTAGTATGTCTCCTGGTAGCAAGCAGAGCTGAAGCCAAACCAGTTGCAAATATGATTTTCGATTTAGACCACAATTTGACAGAGGAAAGTTACTTTCTTAACTCAGTGAATAGAAGGTGGTTCAAAATTTTAAAAAAGAAGAAGGATTGTTTTGTATGTATGTCATTCTTATGACTCTTTTGAGTAAGGACTTACCCTCTTGACCCACCCCAGTGGCATGGTGGTCCTGCATTATCAGTATGGGGGCTATAAAATGCTTATGCTATTTCATATCAATCTCTTTCGGCCACAAACATAAAGAGTTATTTTCAATAAAAATACAACTGGAGCAATACATTTTCTGTTTTACTTTTTGACAGTAAATATTACCCAAATTTCCTAAAATGAGCAGTAGTAAAATGTCTGCAAATGGAATGAGGGTTTTTGTCAGATTCTCGTCAAAACAAGTCAAGAGAGCAGAAGCAATTTGTTTTAAAAAGAAAGATAAGAATAGATATGTTATGAGTAAGGGTTTATGCAGTTTGAGTTGCAGATAACTGTTGATCAACCACAATTCTTCTCTAACACAGCCTGAAATAACTTGGACAAAAGATTGTCTACCTGGATTATGCATGACCAAGCATATACAGCGAAATGTCCTGCTGCCTGGCATTTTTAATCAATACTGCCAGTGATATAATGGTGTAATACTTGGTAATAAATTAGTATGGCTTTTTTTTTCTTCAAATGTGCACTTTTATTTTTATGAGCATGGCATGGCTTATATTAATTGTGATTAAAACTACATATGAGAGAAATTATTTGAAGTATATGCTGATAGAGGGAATTCTAAATGCCACACCTGCTATAGCCTCACCAGGAAGTGATAGAAGGCCTGTTATATCGCGACTATAGTGTGCAAGCGACTGAATAAACACTTCACTCACGTCAAGAGCCTCTTATGAAGTATAACAAGAATCTCTACAGGATGTGCCAATTAATATTAATAAGGTGACACAAAATGGGACTAAAGCTGATACATCTCGCAGATAATGAACGTCTTCCTGACCTCGTGAGAAGGGGGACATTTTTTGAGGTAATATGGTCATGCGCAAGGGAGGAGGTGCTGGAGGCCGGGGGGCGGGGGTGGGACAACGGTATCGAAGGAGAGTAAAGTCCTGTATAGCAGATGACGATACAATATCAAGGGGATGGGGGAAGGGGGCAGGCCAAGGAGAGTATGCAACATGTTAAAGTATAAAGCGTTTAGAGGAGTAGGGTGGTAGATCATGGAAGGTATAACCATGTAAACGAGTGAAACGTTTCAGGAGTTTTAGCGGGGAGCGGGTGGGGGGGTAGGAATAAGGTATGGTGCATAGGGATATGTCCATCCACCATATAGGGGGTCCGTTACACACGCAACAGCGGCACGAAACTGGATTTGAAACGCCAATCTAAGCATCCAGTGAGTACAAACCAAGACCAAACAACAGGTCATCGATGCGGTAAGCTGTGTCGGTCACAAATAGGCTTATTTAGTCATGAGCGCAAATGCCGCGAAACAATTCTTACTACTTAACCAAGACAAAAGCTGCAAATCCATCGTCTTTCGTAAACGGACGGATGCCAGCAGCGGCGTCCAAGCATTAGGGGGGGGGGTCGTGAGGATACACTGGACCCTGGATGTAACAATGTTATGTAGGGGCCCGCCGTAGGGACCCGCCGTATGGGTCCGGCGTAGCTTAGGGGTCCGGCGTAGGGGCCCGGCGTTTGGGCCACAGAGACATCTCGCAACCTGTAGAAAACAGCTTACAGGCATTCCTAGTCAAGAGCGACCTGCACTTTATTTTATAAAAACTTAACAAAATTAGATATATTTTATTACTTTAAGTTTTAGGTAGAACTATAATAATGTAACCTTGAGACACCTAGCAAAGCCGAATCAAACGTGCTTGTTGGAAAGGGAAGATATATTGTACGTACTGCCGGGTATCTTATGCTCTATTTCGCGTTGGCACGATTAGCATGGTCTGCAATTTACAATGCGCATCGCATTCGTCTGTCACCATGTCCATGTCCCACTCCTCAACAATTCATCTCCCTTACTATATATTGCTATGTTTGCGATCAAAATGCGCAAACAGTTCGCGATATGAGCTGCTTCGTATCGACAGTTCACGACGCAGGCCTTATTTCTGTTGATATACGTACTGTATCTTACATTGCCATAATCTTACGTTGCGTGATGATGCGGACGGGAGCGCCGGGACCTTCATCGGTCTGGTATTCCCCAATGACGGTATGACTCCACGAGTGATTCTGTCAGTACTATGCGCACGCAGCTGTTAAATACCCTGGTGTCTTCTTCCCATTCTAGCTTGCGGAGAGCCCCGAATCCAAACTACCAAGATCAAAATGGATACACACCACTGCACCACGCAGCTCTTAACGGCCAGCTGTAAGTACCCTTTAGCTGCATCCACAACGCTATTGGTCCAGGTTATGGACATGCATCGGGTCTGTTCCTCTCTTGTACATTTCTTTATGCTACGCGGTTGTTCCTCTCTTGTACATTTCTCTTTTCCACGCGGTTGTTCTTCTCTTGTACATTTCTCTTTTTTCACCTGTTGATTACTAGTTTTTGTTTGCGATGGTAACAAGAAGGAGAGCACATGGATTTTACTGTGACGTCAGTAGCAGGTTAATATGCTTAAGCCGGAATGAAAGGTGATTTTCAAGCTTAATTAATTGAGAAAAAGTTGAACGTGAAAGGACACATATCGTGGTTGTTATCTGGTCTAGCGCCAGTCTTGTTCGCAAAAGTTCAGTTCACCATAGTGCAGTGCGCCAAAGTGCAGTACGCCAAATTGCAGTACGCCAAGTTTGTGAGCAATGACGTTTGCATGTGAACATTGATCAACACCCCCCCCCCCGCTCCCCCACCCGTCCATCCTACCCCAATGATATCCCGATTCCGTCCCTGCCCCCTACCTATATTTTACCCAGCGCATCTTAATAAATTGTTTTATAATCTATATTTATATATGGGGCAATGTCAGGTATTTGAGTTTACAAAATGAATACATTTGTATTTCGGCAAGAGAAACAACGTGGTTTAATTCAACATGGTTTAGTCTGGTTATTTTCAGCCCGCTGCCCAACATAAGTACTGTCGTGCTGCCACTTTCCAGGAAACGTGTCCCTCCCACAGGCGACCACGTGGTATTCTGTTTCGCTTTGTGTCTGGTAATACAGAGCGCACTGGAGGGGGCAGCTCTCCTGTACTGGCTGGCTCCCTTTGTTCGTAAAATCCCACAGTGTGGAAACGATACTGGTGTCTGTTACTCGGGGCCAGATATACCCCTCTCCCCCCACCCCCTCTGCCCCCTTCCCCTTTCCGCACCCCTCCTCTTTCGCCTCACTCCCTCCCCTCTTCCCTCTCCTCTCCCTGCCCCCTCCGCCACCTCTCCCTGCCGCCTCCGCCCTCGTACCATTCCCCTCCCCCCTCCCCCTGCCCCTCCCCCTTCGCCTCACTCCTTCCCCTCTCCCCCTCCCCCCCCCCCTCCCCTGCGAACCCCAACGTTGTATGTGGATCCCTGGGTCCTTCCTCTCGCCTTCAGTGATCCCGGCCAAATCCCTCTCCGGGATGGGGGTGAGTGGGAGGAAGCAGGATTTGGGGCGCGAGAGGGGGAGGGGGTGGGGGGGGGGAGGGGGTGGGAGGGGCGGGAGGGGGAGGGGGTTAGAGCAGTCGGCGAGTTCGTTATGTTTTAGAAACTGGACAGTCGATATTTGATGTGTTTCCAATATCCGCGCTCTCCTACGGGCCCCGTCCTCTGTGAGTCACAGGGGTCCGTGGGGGTGAAGGGGTGAGGGGGGTTAGTGGGGGTAAGGAAGGCAAGGGACGTGGGTGATTTGTGGGTATAAATAGGTTGGGGCACTAGATTCAAAATCGTTTGAGAAATGTATCAGATATAGACCTTGATATATTATAAATTTATATAATGATAAATTTATATATTTTAAGAGTTGGGGCTCTAGTGTCCCTAGTGTAGTGGTTACCACCACGGGCACTTAGTTCATGGGATGCATGTCCTGAGTCCAGTGTGTATATGTATATGTTACAATATTAGTGTTATTATGCTATATATAACGATATTATGGTTATATACAACGTATTCCCATTGACTGACCCCAGCCCCAGAACAGCTATCCCATGACCCGAGTGCCCATGGTCATCGTACTGGACCGCAGATCAATAGACCCTGGGCTCGAATCCTGGCGCCTAATCTGGGGCATGGGTCATCCATTCATCACTCATCATCTGCTTGCGTGCACAACATAGACTTACAACACCAATTCATCTTCACTGGTTCTAAATTACACCAGCACATTTTTCCTAGAATAGAAGCCGGCCGTTCTTCCATGTTAGGGCAAACCATTGTTTCAGTATTGCTCGCGTATGACTCACGCCAACCATTTACTATAATAACCACTCCGTGGGCTCTAACATGGAATCTGAAAAAGGCTGATCCCGGCCCCAACACAGCAGGCAAGCACGGTCCACTCCGGCCAACAGCCAACAACCGTTTCCCCGGCAAACAGCCAACAACCGTTTCCCCGGCCAACAGCCAACAACCGTTTCCCCCGGCCAGCAGCTGTCTATCGATGCCGATGTAAACCGGTCTGTGTTGTGTAACCCTGGGTCCTGGCCCTGGGTCCTGGCCCTGGGTCCTGGCCCTGGGTCCTGGCCCTGGGTCCTGGGTCCTGGCCCTGGGTCCTGGCCCTGGGTCCTGGCCCTGGGTCCTGGCCCTGGGTCCTGGCCCTGGGTCCTGGCCCCTGAGTCCTGGCCCTGGGTCCTGGCCCTGGGTCCTGGCCCTGAGTTCTGGCCCTGGGTCCTGGCCCTGGGTCCTGGCCCTGGGTCCTGGCCCTGGGTCCTGGCCCTGGGTCCTGGCCCTGGGTCCTGGCCCTGGGTCCTGGCCCTGGGTCCTGGCCCTGGGTCCTGGGTCCTGGCCCTGGGTCCTGGCCCTGTGTCCTGGCCCTGGGTCCTGGCCCTGTGTCCTGGCCCTGGGTCCTGGCCCTTGGTCCTGGCCCTGAGTCCTGGCCCTGGGTCCTGGCCCTGGGTCCTGGCCCTGAGTCCTGGCCCTGGGTCCTGGCCCTGGGTCCTGGCCCTGGGTCCTGGCCCTGGGTCCTGGGTCCTGGCCCTGGGTCCTGGCCCTGGGTCCTGGCCCTGGGTCCTGGCCCTGGGTCCTGGCCCTGGGTCCTGGCCCTGGGTCCTGGCCCTTGGTCCTGGCCCTGGGTCCTGGCCCTGGGTCCTGGCCCTGGGTCCTGGCCCTGAGTCCTGGCCCTGGGTCCTGGCCCTGGGTCCTGGCCCTGGGTCCTGGCCCTGGGTCCTGGCCCTGGGTCCTGGCCCTGAGTCCTGGCCCTGGGTCCTGGCCCTGGGTCCTGGCCCTGGGTCCTGGCCCTGGGTCCTGGCCCTGGGTCCTGGGTCCTGGCCCTGGGTCCTGGCCCTGGGTCCTGGCCCTGGGTCCTGGCCCTGGGTCCTGGCCCTTGGTCCTGGCCCTGGGTCCTGGCCCTGGGTCCTGGCCCTGAGTCCTGGCCCTGGGTCCTGGCCCTGGGTCCTGGCCCTGGGTCCTGGCCCTGGGTCCTGGGTCCTGGCCCTGGGTCCTGGCCCTGGGTCCTGGCCCTGGGTCCTGGCCCTGGGTCCTGGCCCTGGGTCCTGGCCCTTGGTCCTGGCCCTGGGTCCTGGCCCTGGGTCCTGGCCCTGGGTCCTGGCCCTGAGTCCTGGCCCTGGGTCCTGGCCCGGGGTCCTGGCCCTGGGTCCTGGCCCTGGGTCCTGGCCCTGGGTCCTGGCCCTGAGTCCTGGCCCTGGGTCCTGGCCCTGGGTCCTGGCCCTGGGTCCTGGCCCTGGGTCCTGGCCCTGGGTCCTGGCCCTTGGTCCTGGCCCTGGGTCCTGGCCCTGGGTCCTGACCCTGGGTCCTGGCCCTGGGTCCTGGCTTTGTCCTCCGTCACACGTGCGAAACGTTGCCATGGAGTTTTGTCCATACAGGATACAACACTCCGTGTCTGGTATCTTGTCAGTTCCCTGTAGCCTGCTAGCTAGTTTTAGACCACATTAGTGTTGCGTATCAGGTCAGTAACTGAAAGGAATTCGCATTCCCTAAACGAATGAACACCATTTGCACTCCCTTTTTTTGCATCCCCTGCAAAAAGACCCTTAAAAAACTCTTGCATTGACCCTTGTGCGTATCGCTATGGTAATATAGCTCACGTAATACTTCCGCCTTGTAATAAGTGTAAAAAATGGATTTCGTGGCGTCCAACACGGAAGATGGAATGTGGACCCCCCCCCCCCCCCCGCCGCGGTGCCCGCTCAGCCTACGACCATGTGACCGACTCTGCACCCCGATCGCCCCCCACCCTCCTCGTGTTCCCCGCTCATCCTACGACCATGTGACCCACTCCTCACCCCCCCCCCCCCCACCACGCCTCCCTCTGCCTTGTTCGTACCATAGCCTCTGAGCATGTATCATTAATGGTCCCTTTAACATGTGGTCTTTGTGCCGTCTTACCACAGCTGGACGCGAGTGGCGAGTCCTGTGACCACTCTAATGTATTACAAACAGGATTTAAGCCCTCTTACTTTACGCGCTAACCCGAAAGCCTTACTCACCCTCCGCCAGGCGATCGGGTTATGTGCCCCACGGGCGACGTTGTTGACAGAGGTCAAGGTCATTCCCTAGTGGGGGTGGTGGGGTGCAGATGAGGTGTCGAGATCCTTGGTCTACCGCCGGCCAAATGAGAGATGCCGGGTGTCGAGAGAAATAATAACGATAGAAGGTGATAAAACTGAAGTATGGGGATGGAATCGTAAAGGGGAGGCGGATATAATGTAAAAAGAGACGCTAATACCGTACTCAGCCTGTCACGTTACAACGCGGCGGCGATTTTCCTTCCGTCTCTGACATCCAATATTATCCCGTTCGATATTTCCGTGTTTAGATTTGGGATGTTAGGCCCGTGGGTGGGTGAATTTGACATGGGGCGAGATTACAGTGAGGAGGGTGGAGAGCGTTGGGCGAGATTAACATGGGGCGAGATTACAGAGAGGAGGATGGAGAGCGCTGGGCGAGTTTGACATGGGGCGAGATTACAGAGAGGAGGATGGAGAGCGCTGGGCGAGTTTGACATGGGGCGAGATTACAGAGAGGAGGATGGAGAGCGCTGGGCGAGATTGACATGGGGCGAGATTACAGAGAGGAGGATGGAGAGCGCTGGGCGAGTTTGACATGGAGCGAGATTACAGAGAGGAGGATGGAGAGCACTGGGCGAGTTTGACGTGGGGCGAGATTACATAGAGTAGGATGGAGAGCGCTGGACGAGTTTGACGTGGGGCGAGATTACATAGAGTAGGATGGAGAGCGCTGGACGAGTTTGACATGGGGCGAGATTACAGTGAGGAGGATGGAGAGCGCTGGGCGAGATTGACATGGGGGGAGATTACAGAGAGGAGGATGGAGAGCGCTGGGAGAGTTTGACATGGGGCGAGATTACAGTGAGGAGGATGGAGAGCACTGGGCGAGATTGACATGGGGGGAGATTACAGAGAGAAGGATGGAGAGCGCTGGGAGAGTTTGACATGGGGCGAGATTACAGTGAGGAGGATGGAGAGCACTGGGCGAGTTTGACATGGGGCGAGATTACAGAGAGGAGGATGGGGAGCGCTGGGCGAGATTGACATGGGGGGAGATTACAGAGAGGAGGATGGAGAGCGCTGGGAGAGTTTGACATGGGGCGAGATTACAGTGAGGAGGATGGAGAGCGCTGGGCGAGTTTGACATGGGGCGAGATTACAGAGAGGAGGATGGGGAGCGCTGGGCGAGTTTGACATGGGACGAGATTACAGAGAGGAGGATGGAGAGCGCTGGGCGAGATTGACATGGGGGGAGATTACAGAGAGGAGGATGGAGAGCGCTGGGAGAGTTTGACATGGGGCGAGATTACAGAGAGGAGGATGGGGAGCGCTGTGCGAGTTTGACATGGGGCGAGATTACAGAGAGGAGGATGGAGAGCGCTGGGCGAAATTGACATGGGACGAGATTACAGAGAGGAGGATGGAGAGCGCTGGGCGAGATTGACATGGGGCGAGATTACAGAGAGGAGGATGGAGAGCGCTGGGAGAGTTTGACATGGGGCGAGATTACAGAGAGGAGGATGGAGAGGGCTGGGCGAGTTTGACATGGGGCGATATTACAGACACGAACGCAGAGAAAGGTGGGCCCCCATTAGACGAGAGGCGAGTCCACATACACGAGGGATGGAGACCGCGAGGCTACCATACTATAGCGGTACCATGGGGGGGGAAGGGAGGTAGGAGGGGGGGGGGCGGGCGGCTCACGCCTCTAACGGAATAGCCTGCCCCGCCCTGCGTGGGATGTGCTTCGTCGCCTATGAATCGACCCCGCTCTTTCTTCCTTGACCCCACACCCCCACCCACACCCTTCGTTATTGATCTGCCGGGGTGAGGGTTCCCGCTCAAAACCCCATCTCTCTCTCATCCGGCGATGGCCCGCCCCCTTGCCATCTTCCCCCGGCGATGGCCGCCCCCCTTGCCTTCTTCCCCGGCGGTTCCCCCACCCCCACCCTCTCCCTCACTATCCCCCCACCCAACGGTTGCCTCACCCTCACCCCTCTCCCTCACTATCCCCCCACCCAACGGTTCCCCCACCCCCACCCTCTCCCTCACTATCCCCTCACCCAACGGTTGCCTCACCCTCACCCCTCTTCCTCACTATCCCTTCACCCAACGGTTGCCTCACCCTCTCACCTCTCTCCCTCACCGCTCTCCCTCACTATCCCCTCACCCGACGGTTGCCCCACCCCCACCCCCACCCCCACCCTCTCCCTCACTATCCCCCCACCCAACGGTTGCCTCACCCTCACCCCTCTCCCTCACTATCCCTTCACACAACGATTGCCTCACCCTCACCTCTCTCCCTCACCCCTCTCCCTCAACCCTCTCCCTCACTATCCCCTCACCCGGCGGTTGCCCCACCCCCACCCCCACCCCCACCCCTCTCCCTCACTATCCCTTCACCCAACGGTTGCCTCACCCTCACCTCTTTCCCTCACCCCTCTCCCTCACCCCTCTCCCTCACTATCCCCTTACCCGGCGGTTGCCCCACCCCCACCCCCACCCCTCTCCCTCACTATCCCTTCACCCAACGGTTGCCTCACCCTCACCCCTCTCCCCCACTATCCCTTCACCCAACGGTTGCCTCACCCTCTCACCTCTCTCCCTCGCCCCTCTCCCTCACTATCCCCTCACCCGGCGGTTGCTTCACCCTCTCACCTCTCTCCCTCACTATCACCCCACCCAACGGTTGCCTCACCCTCACCCCTCTCCCCCACTATCACCCCACTCAACGGTTGCCTCACCCTCACCCCCTCTCCCCCACTATCCCCCCACCCAACGGTTGGCTCACCCTCGCACCCACCCCCAACCCTCTCCCTCACTATCCCTTCACCCAACGGTTGCCTCACCCTCAGCCCTCTCCCCCACTATCCCTTCACCCAGCGGTTGGCTCACCCTCACCCTCACCCCCAACCCTCTCCCTCACTACCCCCTCACCCGGCGGTTGCCCCACCCTCAGCCCTTTCCCTCACCCCTCTCCCTCACCCCTCTCCCTCACCCCTCTCCCTCACTATCCCCTCACCCGGCGGTTGCCCCCTCAGCCCTTTCCCTCACTATTCCTCACATGGCAATAATACCGCCATGTGGTTTGGTGATTGTTAAACACGGCAATAATACCGCCATGTGGTTTGGTGATTGTTAAACTTGGCAATAATATCGCCATGTGGTTTGGTGATTGTTAAACATGGCAATAATATCGCCATGTGGTTTGGTGATTGTTAAACATGGCAATAATATCGCCATGTGGTTTGGTGATTGTTAAACACGGCAATAGTACCGCCATGTGTTCTAGTGATAGTTAAACACGGCAATAACACCGTCATGTTTTCTGGTGATTGTTAAACATGGCAATAATACCGCCATGTGTTCTAGTGATAGTTAAACACGGCAATAATACCGCCATGTGTTCTGCTGACCGCTGGGCACGGCAATAATACCGCCATGTGTTCTAGTGATAGTTAAACACGGCAATAATGCCGCCATGTGTTCTGATGACCGCTGGGCACGGCAATAATACCGCCATGTGTTCTGGTGACCGCTGGGCACGGCAATAATACCGCCATGTGTTCTGATGACCGCTGGGCACGGCAATAATACCGCCATGTGTTTTGATGACCGCTGGGCACGGCAATAATACCGCCATGTGCTCTGGTGACCGCTGGGCACGGCAATAATACCGCCATGTGTTCTGATGACCGCTGGGCACGGCAATAATACCGCCATGTGTTCTGGTGACCGCTGGGCACGGCAATAATACCGCCATGTGTTCTGATGACCGCTGGGCACGGCAAAAGTGCCGCCATGTGTTCTAGTGATTGTTGAACACGGCAATAGTACCGCCATGTGTTCTGATGGCCGCTGGGCACGGCAATAATACCGCCATGTGTTGTGGTGACCGTTGGGCACGGCAATAATACCGCCATGTGTTCTGATGACCGCTGGGCACGGCAAAAGTGCCGCCATGTGGTCTAGTGATTGTTGAACACGGCATTAGTACCGCCATGTGTTCTGATGACCGCTGGGCACGGCAATAATACCGCCATGTGTTCTGATGACCGCTGGGCACGGCAATAATACCGCCATGTGTTCTGATGACCGCTGGGCACGGCAATAATACCGCCATGTGTTGTGGTGACCGCTGGGCATGGCAATAATACCGCCATGTGTTCTGATGACCGCTGGGCACGGCAATAATACCGCCAAGTGTTCTGGTGACCGCTGGGCACGGCAATAATACCGCCATGTGTTCTGATGACCGCTGGGCACAGCAATAATACCGCCATGTGTTCTGATGACCGCTGGGCACGGCAATAATACCGCCATGTGTTCTGGTGACCGCTGGGCACGGCAATAATACCGCCATGTGTTCTGATGACCGCTGGGCACGGCAAAAGTGCCGCCATGTGTTCTAGTGATTGTTGAACACGGCAATAGTACCGCCATGTGTTCTGATGACCGCTGGGCACGGCAATAATACCGCCATGTGTTGTGGTGACCGCTGGGCATGGCAATAATACCGCCATGTGTTCTGGTGACCGATGGGCACGGCAATAATACCGCCATGTGTTCTGATGACCGCTGGGCACGGCAATAATACCGCCATGTGTTCTGATGACCGCTGGGCACGGCAATAATACCGCCATGTGTTCTGATGACCGCTGGGCACGGCAATAATACCGCCATGTGTTCTGATGACCGCTGGGCACGGCAATAATACCGCCATGTGTTCTGATGACCGCTGGGCACGGCAATAATACCGCCATGTGTTCTGGTGACCGCTGGGCACGGCAATAATACCGCCATGTGTTCTGATGACTGCTGGGCACAGCAATAATACCGCCATGTGTTCTGATGACCGCTGGGCACGGCAATAATACCGCCATGTGTTCTGGTGACCGCTGGGCACGGCCATAATACCGCCATGTGTTCGGATGACCGTTGGGCACGGCAATAATACCGCCATGTGTTCTGATGACCGCTGGGCACGGCAAAAGTGCCGCCATGTGTTCTAGTGATTGTTGAACACGGCAATAGTACCGCCGTGTGTTCTGATAACCGCTGGGCACGGCAATAATACCGCCATGTGTTCTGATGACCGCTGGGCACGGCAATAATACCGCCATGTGTTCTGGTGACCGCTGGGCACGGCAACAATACCGCCATGTGTTCTGATGATCGCTGGGCACGGCAATAATGCCGCCATGTGTTATGATGACCGCTGGGCACGGCAATAATCCCGCCATGTGTTCTGATGACCGCTGGGCACGGCAATAATACCGCCATGTGTTCTGATGACCGCTGGGCACGGCAACAATACCGCCATGTGTTCTGATGATCGCTGGGCACGGCAATAATCCCGCCATGTGTTCTGATGACCGCTGGGCACGGCAATAATACCGCCATGTGTTCTGATAACCGCTGGGCACGGCAATAATACCGCCATGTGTTCTGATGACCGCTGGGCACGGCAATAATACCGCCATGTGTTTTAGCGGGTGTTAAACATGGCAATAATACCGCCATGTGTTTTAGCGGTTGTTAAACATGGCAATAATACCGCCATGTGTTCTAGTGGTTGTTAAACATGGTAATAATCGTCAGGTCCTGGCTTTCGCACACCCCGCTTTAAAAAAAGAAGTAATCTCAAGGAAAACTTCACCCGGGGGGTGCAGGAAACATGAAATAAAATGACAAATGAAAGGACAAACGACCTTCGTCATATTGTATTCTCTCTCTTCTAGGATTACCGCCAAAAACGTGTTCTCAGCCTACTAAACAAGGCTTGATGCGTCTGGGAATTATCTTTGTCCTTAATTTAATTTAATTATCCGATTCGCTTCTGCCGACAGCGGTGAGACACCATGGCACCAGACGAAGGTTCTCGAGACTGGCTTACAGCCCACCAGTTGTTGTCTCGTGGTTGTTGTCCCCTGCTGTGTCATATCTCATTCACTTACGTCTGCGGCACTTTTTTGTAAATCGGGCGTGTGGTGTCTTAACCCTTTTCTCTTCAAAGTCTCCGTAAATCAACCCTGTTTTTAACGTCTGTAAACTAACCATTTTATGATTTTTGTGGATTATCCCCTTGTCAATCAACATGTTGGCTGCCATCTCGCAAAATATCAATCTTTCTGCGAAAGCCTTATACATTTGTGTTCTACCCTCACGCGAAGTTATAAAACTATGGTCACGGGACAACTGTCTTTACTGACATTTACCTGTGATGGTAATATAGAACTATATATTCATATATAGTCCTAGAGAAAAAACCCAATATACACACAAGAGCTAAACCGGACCAAGGAACCTCCGGGAACGAGGAATGATGAACCATGCCCCAGGTTACGTGCCCAGGCTCGAATGCGAGCCACACAGGAGAGCCTAACGGCACGTGGCTCGGTGGTTCGAGCCCCGCTGCGGTCAGGTCTGTGTGGTCGCAGGATAAAGATTCCACGTCCTTCTTCGCAAAGAGTAGGGGGTTACCCCCGGGGACATGGCTCCACTCTCCTTTACTTGCCCCATTGACGCGATATGACCAAAAGAGATTAAAGCGTCCTGAATATACAACCAACCAACCAATGGATTCGAGGCAAAGACATATTGATCTGTGATCTGACGCGCTAACCACTACACCGTGGACCAGTCATATTGACACTTCCCCCTTTCAATGTGATATCCACGTACCTGGTTCCAGGACTACTTTTTTTCCCTATACAGTTGAAGGGGGGATCATTTCGCATTCGCTCTCAACAAGGCAATGATTCTGATATATATGAACTGAAAAAAAGCCCTGGGTTATTGGGAGTTGGGTAGGACCATGGTAAAACTTTCGTTTCTAGCGACGAGAGAGTGTCTGCCGTGGATCTGGTACTGTGGCCCATAGGTACAACGGTTGCGCTAAGGGTATTTCTTCGCTCCGCACGGTATTTCTTTGCTCCGCGCGGTGAAACGGCTCCGCTCGCAGAGAAATGTAGGCTACCGCGCGGGGCGAAGAAATCCACTGCGCGGAGCTGAGAAATATACTGCGCGGAGCGGAGAAATGTGCCGCGTGGAGCAGAGAAATGTACTGTGCGGAGCGGAGAAATGTACTGCGCGGAGCGGAGAAATCAACTGCGCGGAGCGGCGAAATGTACTGCGCGGAGCGGAGAAATATACCGCGCGAAGCGGAGAAATGTACTGCGCGGAGCGGAGAAATGAACTGCGCAGAGCGGAGAAATGAATGCGCGGAGCGCAGAAGTGTACCGCGCGGAGCGGAGAAATTTACCACGCGGAGCGAACAAATAACATCAGCGCAACCGTTGTACCTATAGGCCACAGTACTGGTGCCCGGGTCTGGTGGTCACATACTGTCTGTGTAAAGAGACTCGCTGGGCCTGGACGGATGGTGCCAGTGTTAGGAGTCAGACGTACGACCTACTGGCCTCCCGCGATCAATCTCTGACGAGTGGCGCTCGCATCGCTGGGGAATTAACACAGAGCTGGGGACGTCTGTCTAGACGAACCTTTAATCACCACCACGAGGCCCCTCAAGTGGTCCAATATTGTGGCCGTCCAGTATTGTGGCGGTCTAATACTGTAGTTGTCCAACACTGTAGTGGTCCAATACTGTAGTGGTCCAATACTGTAGTGGTCCAATACTGTAGTGGTCCAATACTGTAGCGGTCCAATACTGTTGTGGTCCAATATTGGGGCGCTCCAATACGGTAGTGGTCCAACACTGTAGTGGTCCAATACTGTAGTGGTCCAATACTGTAGTGGTCTAATACTGTTGTGGTCCAATACTGTATTGGTCCAATGTTGTAGTGGTCCAATAATGTAGTGGTCCAATACTGTAGTGGTCCAATACTGTTGTGGTCCAATACTGTTGTGGTCCAATACTGTAGTGGTCCAATACTGTAGTGGTCCAATACTGTAGTGGTCCAATACTGTAGTGGTCCAGTACTGTAGTGGTCCAATACTGTAGTGGTCCAATACTGAAGTGGTCCAATACTGTAGTGGTCCAGTACTGTAGTGGTCCAATACTGTAGTGGGCCAATACTGTATTGGTCCAGTATTGTAGTGGACCAATACTGTGGTCCAGTATTGTATTGGTCCAGTATTGTAGTAGTCCAGTATTGTACTTGTCCAGTATTGTACTGGTCCAGTATTGTACTGGTCCAGTATTGTACTTGTCCAGTATTGTACTGGCCCAGTATTGTATTGGTACAGTATTGTAGTGGTCCAGTATTGTAGTGGTCCAATACTGTAGCGGTCCAATATTGTAGTGGTCCAATACTGTAGTGGTCCAATACTGTGGTCCAGTATTGTATTGGTACAGTATTGTAGTGGCCCAGTATTGTACTGGCCCAGTATTGTACTGGCCCAGTATTGTACTGGCCCAGTATTGTATTGGCCCAGTATTGTAGTGGTCTAATACTGTGGTCAAGTATTGTATTGGTACAGTATTGTAGTGGCCCAGTATTGTACTGGCCCAGTATTGTAGTGGCCCAGTATTGTACTGGCCCAGTATTGTACTGGCCCAGTATTGTACTGGCCCAGTATTGTACTGGCCCAGTATTGTAGTGGTCTAATACTGTGGTCAAGTATTGTATTGGTCCAGTATTGTAGTGGTACAGTATTGTACTGGCCCAGTATTGTAGTGGTTTAATACTGTGGTCAAGTATTGTATTGGTCCAGTATTGTAGTGGTACAGTATTGTACTGGCCCAGTATTGTATTGGTCCGGTATTGTACTGGCCCAGTATTGTATTGGTCCGGTATTGTACTGGCCCAGTATTGTATTGGTCCCGTATTGTACTGGCCCAGTATTGTACTGGCCCAGTATTGTACTGGCCCAGTATTGTAGTGGTCCAATACTGTGGTCAAGTATTGTATTGGTCCAGTATTGTATTGGTCCGGTATTGTACTGGCCCAGTATTGTATTGGCCCAGTATTGTACTGGCCCAGTATTGTACTGGCCCAGTATTGTACTGGTCCGGTATTGTACTGGCCCAGTATTGTACTGGCCCAGTATTGTACTGGCCCAGTATTGTACTGGCCCAGTATTGTACTGGCCCAGTATTGTACTGGCCCAGTATTGTATTGGTACAGTGTTGTAGTGGTCCAGTATTGTAGTGGTCCAATACTGTAGCGGCCCAATACTGTAGTCATCCAATACTGTAGTGGTCCAATACTGTGGTGGTCCAATACTGTGGTCCAGTATTGTAGTGGTCCAATACTGTGGTCCAGTATTGTATTGGTCCACTATTGTAGTGGTAGAGTATTGTACTGGTCAAATATTGTATTGGTCCAGTATTGTACTGGCCCAGTATTGTATTGGTCCCGTATTGTACTGGCCCAGTATTGTACTGGTCCAGTATTGTACTGGCCCAGTATTGTACTGGCCCAGTATTGTAGTGGTCCAGTATTGTAGTGGTCCAGTATTGTAGCGGTCCAATATGGTAGGGGTCCACTTGTAGGTTCTCGTCACTCTTCACCAGAGAGTAACGGGCATCTTTTTCTGGATAATCCTATACTCTTTACGAAACGGAATGGACACCGGTTGGGACAGCTGATACTGAAAAGGACAAGAATCCTGGATCGTGTGCAGCGACTGAGACTAAGCGAACACGGTACTTTCACTGGCTGAGCACATGCCAGATAATAGCTCTTAAGGGATAATTAGGCGGGACATTTTTGCTCCAGGGAAAGTCCCATTTGTACTTTAAACTGCCGCTAGCGCGACATCTTCGGTGGTAAAAGCCACCGGAAGAACATTATTTTATTAAAGAATGCACTAATATTTTAGAAATATTAGTGCATTCTTTAACATAGAAGCGAGCCAGTCCGGCAAGATTTCGTCACCAACTCGTATCAGTTTTGCTGGCTTCATATACGTTTTAGCTTGTGAGTGTTCTGCTGTCCTGAAATGCCCAGCCCAGATGATCAGCTGCATTCACAAGACACGCATAGCTACAAACAGGTGCACCAAGTTACACATGACAGCACATCGCTACACATAGGCACACATAGCTACACATAGGCACACATGGCTACACATAGGCACACATAGCTACACATAGGCACACATCGCTACACATAGGCACACATAGCTACACATAGGCACACATGGCTACACATAGGCACACATAGATGCACGTATCTACACATAGGCACACATGGCTACACGTATCTACACATAGGCACACATGGCTACACATAGGTACACATGACTACACATAGGTACACATGGCTACCAATATCTACACATGGCTACCAATATCTACACATGGCTACCAATATCTACACATGGCTACCAATATCTACACATTAGCACATATCTACACATAGGCACACATGGCTACACATATCTATCCATAGGTAAACATGGCTACACATATCTACACATGGCTACACATATCTACACACAGGTACACATGGCTACGCATATTTACAAATAGGTAAACATGGCTACACACAGGCACACATGGCTACACATATCTACACATAGGCACACATGGCTACACATATCTACACATAGGCACACATGGCTACACATAGGTACACATGGCTACACACAGGCACACATGGCTACACATATCTACACATAGGCACACATGGCTACACATATCTACACATAGGTACACATGGCTACACATATCTACACATAGGCACACATGGCTACACATATCTACACACAGGTACACATGGCTACACATATCTACACATAGGCACACATGGCTACACATATCTATCCATAGGTAAACATGGCTACACATATCTACACATGGCTACACATATCTACACATAGGCACACATGGCTACACATATCTACACATAGGTACACATGGCTACACATATCTACACATAGGCACACATGGCTACACGTATCTACACATAGGCACACATGGCTACACGTATCTACACATAGGCACACATGGCTACACATAGGCACACATGGCTACACGTATCTACACACAGGCACACATGGCTACACATATCTACACATAGGTACACATGGCTACACATATCTACACATAGGCACACATGGCTACACATATCTATCCATAGGTAAACATGGCTACACATATCTACACATGGCTACACATATCTACACACAGGCACACATGGCTACACATATCTATCCATAGGTAAACATGGCTGCACATATCTACACATAGGTACACATGGCTACACACAGGTACACATGGCTACGCATATTTACAAATAGGTACACATGAGATGTCGCTTTACATAAAAGTAGATGTACACAGCTACCCACAGCTATGGCACAATAATAAAGGCTATATCATGAGCGATAATAGGGGAAAACAAGTTTCCGTTGTCTGCATCCGGGGTCTCAAAACCGACACTATTTATTCCAATTGCAATTCCCCATCGGCCGAGTGTGGCCATATCTACCAACGTGACTGCTGCCATGGGAACGCATGGCAATGCCATCGACGTTGGCCTATGCGATACCCGGACCACGTGATCTCTTTACAGCCAAGCAGCCTTGACGGGGTGACCACGTGACCGGAAGAGGAGGGGGGAAGGGTGGGGGGGTGAGTAGCGTTGCCTGTGTCAACCGCACTGATCTCTAGCCAGGCGCAAATTGAATTACTGTCTGAGAGCCTCGGGGTCTGGGGTCCAGACGATCGGATTTGGGTTGTGTGTTGACCGGCGAGATTACATTGGGTATTGGCCCCAGGGATATTGGCATGAACTACGAGCGTATCGGGTGTGGCTGCCAAGCCGAGGAACCCGTCTTGGGTTCGAACTCCATCAGGGCATGGGGCCGTGTCATGCCGCCGACCGTTATTTGTGGCCGTCTCCTCCTGTTTCAGGTTATTTTCCCAGGACGCGGTTTATAGCTCTAGTGTGCACAGAAGTGGTCTAAAACACAGCCGTTGATTTGGTTATCGCGTCTTATTTCAATGTTGAGGACCAATGATTAGGCAATCGGGTCTGGCTGAAAAGTTGAGGAACCGGTGTTCGGGTTCAAATCGCAACAGTACGTTTGACCGCTTCATCGTTTACGCCTCGTCATCTCGATTTAGCTCAAGTATTGTAAAAGGTGGCCAAAGCGCCTCATGAAACTTGGACCGGTGACCCAACCACCGTGTTTGGGTTCAACGCTAAGGATGTATTGTGTCAGCCATCGGGTCTGGGTTTAACGTTAAGGATGTATTGTGTCAGCAATCTGGTCTGGTTTTAACGTTAAGGATGTATTGTGTCAGCCATCGGGTCTGGGTTCAACGTTAAGGATGTATTGTGTCAGCCATCGGGTCTGTGTTTAACATTAAGGATGTATTGTGTCAGCCATCGGGTCTGGTTTTAACGTTAAGGATGTATTGTGTCAGCCATCGGGTCTGGGTTCAACGTTAAGGATGTATTGTGTCAGCCATCGGGTCTGTGTTTAACATTAAGGATGTATTGTGTCAGCCATCGGGTCAGGGTTTAACGTTAAGGATGTATTGTGTCAGCCATCGGGTCTGGGTTTAACGTTAAGGATGTATTGTGTCAGCCATCGGGTCTGGGTTTATTGTTAAGGATGTATTGTGTCAGCCATCGGGTCTGGGTTTAACGTTAAGGATGTATTGTGTCAGCCATCGGGTCAGGGTTCAAATTGTATGAACCGGTTGCGGGTTGAAATCTCACCACTGTGTTGGGCCGGCTCACGCCGACCGATTACTAGACGTGGCCGTTTTATTCTTTTTCCTTTCACTTTCTCAGGGCGCAGTTTCGCTCCAGTGTGGCCTTCAACAGACGTTGATTTGGTCATCGGCTCTTGTTTCGAAGTTGAGGACTAGTCACTCGCTGATAAGTTGAGGAACTGGTTGCGGGTTAAAACCCACCTATATATTACGGGGCGTTTAACCCTCTCATGTCATTTCTCCAAGCCTCGGTATAGCTCAAGTGTGCACAAAGATGGCATAAAGCGCTCCATCCAAGTTTAGGACCCAAGTTTAGGACCGTCGATTCGTCCATCGGGTCGTAGCTTCGATGAGGACGAATGACTACCATCAGGATTGGCATTAAAGCTGGGACCTTTTGACGCAGCTATCGGGTCGTACCTTTAGTCATGGGGACCAGTGACTGCCATCATGACTGACATTCAACCTGGGAGCTTCTGACTCAGCTATCGGGTCGTAGCTTCAATGAGGACGAGTGACTACCATCAGGATTGGCATTAAAGCTGGGAGCTTCTGACTCAGCTATCGGGTCGTAGCTTCAATGAGGACGAGTGACTACCATCAGGATTGGCATTAAAGCTGGGAGCTTCTGACTCAGCTATCGGGTCGTAGCTTCAATGAGGACTAGTGACTACCATCAGGATTGGCATTAAAGCTGGGAACTTCTGACTCAGCTATCGGGTCGTAGCTTCAATGAGGACGAGTGACTACCATCAGGATTGGCATTAAAGCTGGGAGCTTCTGACTCAGCTATCGGGTCGTAGCTTCAATGAGGACGAGTGACTACCATCAGGATTGGCATTAAAGCTTGGAGCTTCTGACTCAGCTATCGGGTCGTAGCTTCAATGAGGACGAGTGACTACCATCAAGATTGGCATTAAAGCTGGGAGCTTCTGACTCAGCTATCGGGTCGTAGCTTCAATGAGGACGAGTGACTACCATCAGGATTGGCATTAAAGCTGGGAGCTTCTGACTCAGCTATCGGGTCGTAGCTTCAATCTAGTGAGAACCAGTGACTCTGCCATCAGGATTGGCATTAAAGCTGGGACCTTTTGACGCAGCTATCGGGTCGTACCTTTAGTCATGGGGACCAGTGACTGCCATCATGACTGACATCCAACCTGGGAGCTTCTGACTCAGCTATCGGGTCGTAGCTTCAATGAGGACGAGTGACTCTGCCATCAGGACTGGCATTAAAGTTGGTAGCTTCTGACTCAGCTATCGGGTCGTAGCTTCAATCTGGAGAGGACCAGGGGTGGAGGGGGTGTGGAGGGCGGGGGTGGAGGGGGAGAGGGGGCGTGGAGGGGGGTGGGTGTGGAGGGGATGAGGGGGTGTGGAGGGGGGGGGGTGGAGGGGTAGAGGGGGGATGCTATTCTCCATCTGTCGTTGTTAGTCCGTTTAACTCGCCATGGTTCAGTAGACTTTTTGGACGCTGTAAATATAGATGCGGCGGATGAATCTAATTGTGCCCGTTGCGACCCTGGTTGTTGCTGGCAACCGTCGTACGTATGGCGACTTACTGCCTTGGGGTCTGGTGCTTCAATCTGGTGAGTACCAGTGACTCTGCCATCAGGACTGGCATTAAAGTTGGAAGCTTCTGACTCAGCTATCGGGTCGTAGCTTCAATGAGGACGAGTGACTGCCATCAGGATTAACATTAAAGCTGGGAGCTTCTGACTCAGCTATCGGGTCGTACCTTCAATGAGGACGAGTGACTGCCATCAGGATTAACATTAAAGCTGGGAGCTTTTGACTCAGCTATCGGGTCTTAGCTTCAATCTAGTGAGGACCGGTGACTGCCTTCAGGACTGGCATTAAAGCTGGGAGCTTCTGACGCAGCTATCGGGTCGTAGCTTCAGTCATGGGGACCAGTGACTCTGCCATCAGGACTGGCATCAAAGCTGCAAGTTTCTGACTCAGCTACCGGGTCGGGTCTGGCTTTCAGTTGATGCCTGGCGTTCTGTCACTGCGACCATTTCCGTCATTTCCTCGGTACCAGCCGTTGCTAAAACGGGGCGGCATATTATGGGATAATAAAATAGCAGATGCAGAGGTCTGAGTGCTATGAGACAAACACAACGCACAGACACGCATTGCGGCGCCCCCCCCCCACCCACCTCCCCCCGCCCCACACCCCATATCTCATCAGTCATGTGTGGATGTGTCCTGGCGGGGGGGGGGGTCCAGCAATCAGGCACCTCATCACGGGACATCAACGATCAAGCCTCGTTTAACAAATGTCTATATGATGTCTGTGGTTAGTGAGTTATTGGCCCTCTCGCTCTGGTGTGGAGATGTTTCTGTCATAGTGTT
>OZ025261.1:30996892-31091737 GCA_964019135.1 Arenicola marina
CATGTTGGTAAGGCACCGTTACAGGTTGGTAAGGCACCGTTACAGGTTGGTAAGGCACCGTTACAGGTTGGTAAGCCACCGTTACATGTTGGTAAGGCACCGTTACAGGTTGGTAAGGCACCGTTACAGGTTGGTAAGGCACCGTTACAGGTTGGTAAGGCACCGTTACAGGTTTGTAAGGCACCGTTACAGGTTTGTAAGGCACCGTTACAGGTAGGTAAGCCACCGTTACAGGTTGGTAAGCCACCGTTACAGGTTGGTAAGCCACCGTTACAGGTTGGTAAGCCACCGTTACAGGTTGGTAAGCCACCGTTACAGGTTGGTAAGCCACCGTTACAGGTTGGTAAGGCACAGTTACAGGTGGGTAAGGCCCCGTTACAGTTGGTAAGGCACCGTTACAGGTTGGTAAGCCACCGTTACAGGTTGGTAAGCCACCGTTACAGGTTGGTAAGGCACCGTTACAGGTTGGTAAGCCACTGTTACAGTTGGTAAGGCACCGTTACAGGTTGGTAAGTCACCGTTACAGGTTGGTAAGCCACCGTTACAGGTTGGTAAGGCACCGTTACAGGTTGGTAAGCCACCGTTACAGGTTAGTAAGCCACCGTTACAGGTTAGTAAGCCACCGTTACAGGTTGGTAAGCCACCGTTACATGTTGGTAAGGCACCGTTACAGGTTGGTAAGGCACCGTTACAGGTTGGTAAGGCACCGTTACAGGTTGGTAAGGCACCGTTACAGGTTTGTAAGGCACCGTTACAGATTTGTAAGGCACCGTTACAGGTTGGTAAGCCACCGTTACAGGTTAGTAAGCCACCGTTACAGGTTAGTAAGCCACCGTTACAGGTTAGTAAGCCACCGTTACAGGTTAGTAAGCCACCGTTACAGGTTAGTAAGCCACCGTTACAGGTTGGTAAGCCACCGTTACATGTTGGTAAGGCACCGTTACAGGTTGGTAAGCCACCGTTACAGGTTGGTAAGGCACCGTTACAGGTTGGTAAGGCACCGTTACAGGTTTGTAAGGCACCGTTACAGGTTTGTAAGGCACCGTTACAGGTTGGTAAGCCACCGTTACAGGTTGGTAAGCCACCGTTACAGGTTGGTAAGCCACCGTTACAGGTTGGTAAGCCACCGTTACAGGTTGGTAAGCCACCGTTACAGGTTGGTAAGCCACCGTTACAGGTTGGTAAGGCACAGTTACAGGTGGGTAAGGCCCCGTTACAGTTGGTAAGGCACCGTTACAGGTTGGTAAGCCACCGTTACAGGTTGGTAAGCCACCGTTACAGGTTGGTAAGGCACCGTTACAGGTTGGTAAGGCCCCGTTACAGTTGGTAAGGCACCGTTACAGGTTGGTAAGCCACTGTTACAGTTGGTAAGGCACCGTTACAGGTTGGTAAGTCACCGTTACAGGTTGGTAAGCCACCGTTACAGGTTGGTAAGGCACCGTTACAGGTTGGTAAGGCACCGTTACAGGTTGGTAAGCCACCGTTACAGGTTGGTAAGGCACCGTTACAGGTTGGTAAGGCACCGTTACAGGTTTGTAAGGCACCGTTACAGGTTGGTAAGCCACCGTTACAGGTTGGTAAGCCACCGTTACAGGTTGGTAAGCCACCGTTACAGGTTGGTAAGCCACCGTTACAGGTTGGTAAGCCACTGTTACAGTTGGTAAGCCACCGTTACAGTTGGTAAAGTAGTTACTTTTACGACTGCTCCTAACGTTCTTTCACGTTACTGGGTCTTCTTATTGTATTGATTAGCACACTGGACAGATCAATAGTCCAGTTTACCCCTGTGCTCAAAATTGGCCAGAAACACGATTTCTCTTTATTTCACTTTATTTCATGACATTACAATTCTTTTCATTGACGTTACTCAGTGTGAATGGCGACTGTGGCTACGTTTGCTGAAATGATGGCTTTCCCCCTACCACTGTGCTCCACCTCACCCACCCCCATAGCTACGGGAATAGCCCCCCCTCCCCCCCCCCACACACACACCCTTCACACAGTGCCATATTTATTTGACTGAGAGCGCCCGGCATAATTTTTTCCGTGGGTGATTTCACGGTTGTCGATTTCACTCAGTGAGCAATGTGACGCCATCCTTCAGGCTCTGCGTCCTTCTGTCGTTCCGTCTCCGCACATTCCTTTGTCTTCCGGGCCCTATCCTGGAGGTTGGTGCTGAGGGCACTGGGTGGTGGCATCCCATCTAATAAGTACCATCACAGGATAGTTAATGAGGGCTTATTGGGCGGTTTGGGGCCCTAAAAAGGATCGTGATGGATTTTTCGAGTGAAATACGGACGCGTGTTCGATCTTAGATCATTTTCGGGGACCAGGGACTTGGGGCCATATAGCATTGATTTTATGGTCTCATGAGGTTCCGCTGCAGCGGTTTAACCCATGCGTGCGCAAGAGCTGCCGGAAACACCAAGTTAGCCCAATACGTCGTTCGTAATATGATGCGCGTCGTTTAAATTATTCAGTCTATGATTACTAATTAATTAACGTCTGGTGGCGGGACGGGTGGCGAGGGGCGGGAACGGGCGGGGCGGGGCTGAGTGGGGAGGGGCGGGAACGGGCGGGGCGGGGCTGAGTGGGGAGGGGCGGAAACGGGCGGGGCGGGGCTGAGTGGGGAGGGGCGGGAACGGGCGGGGCGGGGCTGAGTGGGGAGGGGCGGGAGCGGGCGGGGCGGGGCTGAGTGGGGAGGGGCGGGAACGGGCGGGGCGGGGCTGAGTGGGGAGGGGCGGGAACGGGCGGGGAGGGGCGGAAACGGGCGGGGCGAGGCTGAGTGGGGAGGGACGGAAACGGGCGGGGCGGGGCTGAGTGGGGAGGGGCGGGGCGGGCTGAGTGGGGAGGGGTGGGAACGGGTGGGGCGGGCTGAATGGGGAGGGGTGGGAACGGGTGGGGCTGACTGAGGGGAGGGGAAGGACGGGAACGGGGGGCGCGGGGTTTAGTGAGGGGCGGGGTGGACCGGGAAGAGCCGGGACGGTGTAAACAATAGATCAGAGAACCATCCCGCAAGGGACAAAACTTTTTTTAGGGTGGGGGTGGGGCGTGGGGGGTACGCAAGAAATGAACCAAATGATAAATGTGTGTGTTGGGCGGGTGGTTTGGGGTCACGTGCCGTGGTTCCGTTGATGTCTCCATTGTGCAACTTCCCGGATTGTTACATCTATGTCTCCCCGATGGGGGGTGGGGCGGCTGGGCGAGAGGGTGTTGAATGGGGGGGGGGGTCGAGGGTACGGCGAGCAGGTGCGCGGGGGTTTGGGGGGTAGGGGGAGATGGTGGGCGGGCGGGGTGGAGGGTAGGGCGAGAGGGTTTGGGGGGTGGGATGGAGGGTAGGGCGAGGGTGCGTGGGGATTTAGGGGGTAGGGCGAGAGGGTGCGCGGGGATTTGGGGGGTAGGGCGAGAGGGTGCGTGGGGATTTGGGGGGTAGGGCGAGAGGGTGCGTGGGGGTTTGGGAGTTTGCGGGGTAGGACGAGAGGGTGTGGGGGTGTGGAGCTCCAGTGTAGCAAATTTGGGAACAAGCGGGAGGGGGAAGGAAGGGAGGGGGGGGGGGGGCAGTCCCGGCTTGCTGTCACACTTCTACGGAATCTATGGTCGCCCCATATGTAATGGCGCTCACCGTCAAATACCCCGGATGGAAACCACGTGACCAGACTTTGATCGGACACGGATGGATGACCTTCACACAGTGACCCCTGTGGGTCGCGGTAACTCACGGCCGGCTTGACTAGGCACCCAGTGCTGGGACCGGCATGTTTTACGAGGCGTGGTCTAAGAGGAATGGACCTCGACTGATGAACCTCAACAGCATAGCGGGTGGAGATGAGGTGGTCGGCTAATTCCAAACTGCCAGGATACCAGTTACTAATCAGTGTAGAGGTGAGAGGATCAGCATCAGTCGACCAACCAAATCATTGATGAGGCGGTCTTCAGGAGAAATGCCGGTGTATGCTGAGATAATTTATCTGCCCCCATCCCTCTATCTCGAAGAGAAATGGAAACAGAGATTTCGTAATCGTTCTCCTTCCATACATCCGCCGTCAGCTTGGTGGGCCAGTCCAGCTAAGCAAAAAGAAGTGTCTTGACGTCATGCCGGATGTTGTGACGTGATGCAGGATGTTGTGACGTCATGCAGGATGTTGTGACGTCATGCAGGATGCTGTGACGTCATGCAGGATGTTGTGTCGTCATGCAGGATGCTGTGACGTCAGGCGGAAACACGGGATGGCGATGTTGGTGTGGGAACCCTGGCACCCGCACCTGGGGCCACTGCTACCCAACCCCCATTCCCTTTCCCCGGGATATTTTTACCCCACCTTAGCCTGTTTGCACACAAACGGCCTAAAATATCCGATATTTCAATTTTTAATTTTTTTTTTTTTTTTCAGGAGCTTTATTGACCATTTTTGTCGGTTTATTTGCCATTTTTTTCAGTTTATTCTACACAAAAGTGGCCTTAGACACCAGGATGTAATGTGTGTCGGTGTTGTTGTTTCAGAACCAGGATGGTGAGACCGCCCTCCACTGTGCCTCCCAGTACGGCCACACGGACAGCGTCAGCACGCTCCTAGAGGTAAGGCAGTCATTTAAAGCTGCTCATACAGCAATTCTCCACTTGCAATATGATTTTCATCCTATGCACAACTGTCTTGGATACCTTTTCCGACTCGGATAATATCAGCTCGAAATAGAAAATATGCGAAATGTTATCATATGTTAAAAGGCAAAAGACCGCGTGATTCCCGAAGTTAGATGACGTAGTACACAAGAAAGCCACATTTTCCCACACGTGATGCACTAATATTGGTGCCGCTTATCACGCGACTGCAGAATCGGCTGTGATATCAATCTGACTGCATAGCAAGTACGAAAATAGCCGCTACATCTAAAGATTTAACTATACAGATAGAAGGATGATGTTGCACCGCGTGAGAGTTACAGCAGCGTAGCTTTTAAAGCCCATCAATTAGAAAGGTCCTAATTGAACTTGTAACATAATTATGCTGTAGTCATTAGGTTAATATTCCGAATTCCGACCGCCAATTTTAATGCAATTTGACGAAAATAGCCAAAACGTTTTTATGAGACAATAATTTCACGTTTTTAATAGGTTTTCAAGTAGGTAAATAAACAAGCCTTAGTTAAAGAAACGATAAAGTTAATAAATACATGGGTGGTAAATTATTAATCTTTTGGCCACCCACCCGTTCTCCACCGGACATAGCGTGAATTCCCAGATCGATGTAACCCAAAGGACCGAAACACTCAGCGAAAGGTCACCCCAGAAATACCCACAATTCAACCCCCACTTCCCTGCTCCATCGCCCCCCCCCCCTCTGCGCCCGCCCCCTTAAGACCAGGGGTGTTTTGGGTGACAGTTGCATTCTGTGAAAGATGGTGTGGGAGAGGAAGGGGTGGGGGGGGGACTCCACCCGCTTCACCCCACCCCCCGATCCCCTCAACTTTATTAAGTTACTGGCCGGGCTCTGTTGTCGCTGGCCTCAGCCACGTCCTCCATCATTCATCCTGGTATTCAGCCCTCCTGTCTCCCCTTTGTGTCGTCCTTGTATGACCTTGACCTGGTTATCCCGGTGGTCGATATAGTACGGAGCGAGGTTACCCGGTGTGTGCGGCTTCTCTCTCGCGGCTCTCGTTCATTGTCGCAGTGAGCGTGACTCTCGCGAGATGTGTAATCCGATCCACGAGATCGAGGGCAGTGTGATTCCACCAGTGATATCGCATCTGGATTGAACACTCTAAGGTGAGAGAACTACTGGGTTGGGGGATTAGCTAGGACTGACAATGAGTGGAGAAAGCTGTTCATTAATTCATCTTGACATAGCTACCATCCACTTGTCACAGCATATCAATCTTGTTAATGTAGTAGTTGTTACTATTCGGGCAAAGCTGTCACCTTTCTGGCAAGGTTGTCACTATTCTGGCAAAATTGTCACTATTCTGACAAAGCTGTCATTCCTCTGACACAGTTGTCATTATTATGACAAAACTGTCAACATTCTGACAAAACTGTCATTATGTTAACAAGGTTGGCAACTTTCTGACAAATCTCTGAACATTCTGCCTAAGCTGTCGACATTCTGACACATATGTGAACATTCTGTCATCCCGCTGGCACGGTCACCACCCATCAGTCTATTGCTATAGTGGCTGGGATTCGATTTTAACGCTACTTTCCATATAATGTAATGAAAGAAGAAAATGACGCCACCAATTTGGCGAACCTTGTCATTAACAGAGTTGTCCCACGAAGGCGTTTACTGCTGAGCAACGTGGGCTGTTGTCGCCATGTTGATTGTCGTCATGACGACGCCGATGTAATTAAACCGCCTCTGACGTAACACAGTAATGGCGACCGGGGTGAAAAACTTAGCGGAGGTTAACATACGGCGCCCTCTTTCGGATGAATGTCTGGGACCCTTGGTTGTCCAGGGGCCGCCAGTTGCCATGTGACTCGGGCCATGTTGCACGCCAGGCACGGCGGTGGGCTCCGGGACATGAATGGGCCGTTAAGAAAGGACCACGTGACGTTTATGACCCCGTTTTACGGCGTGACGTCACCACGCCCGGCTTGGTTTACGACACCGCGAATTTGTGACCTGAAACTGAGCTTCCACCATCGGTTTTTGTCACTGTTTTTTTTTCTTTTTGTGACCTGTGGTGTCGTGTGTTTGTCACTGCTTCTTTGTGTGACCTCTGATGACGTGTCAGCACCTTGGCGGGCGTAGGGGGCGGGGGTCGGGGCGGGGGTCGGGGCGGGGGTCGGGGGGTGTCAAGGAAGAGAGACAATTGAAACCCGCGGGGACGAGTAAAGAATGGCGTCTTCAAAATGTGCCGGTTTTGGAGAAGTTGATAACACCCGGCTCAGGTTTATGCGTAGGTTTGAGGGTTTATCTGGCTGTAAGGCTCTCGTCCTACTGCCTTGTGAGGACTCACAGGTCTAATGTCATCTCCACAATAACGACGGAGGTTGTCCTCTGATCGAGGAGAGATATTGAGCGTTGTACATATCCCCCGTAGTGGGAGGTGGTCAGGGAGAGTGAAGTGGCTGAGAGACCCCGAGACCCCGAGCGACCACGTGTTGCTAACGCTTTTGAACAATTGTTACCAGGCATCATTAGCCTTTTATGTCGTCATTATCATGACGTCATCTTCTGGCGCGATACGTCGTTGGTCACTAGGCAACAGATTGCTAGTGGCCACAGTGTGACCACGTCAACCACGGTAGCGTCAATAACCTAGCCTGGTTCCGCTGTCCCAACTTCGCTCGCTCAGCAACTTGTGTGCAAAGCTCCCCACACGGTGACGCTACACAAGCTCCGCTTTTACTGCTGCGGTCGGCCGGAGGCAAATTTCAAGATTATTATTTTGGCTTTTACTCAATGTCAAGATGGCCTCACCGCATGACAACATTGTAACAGTTGTGTTACTTATTTCCGAGTGGCCGGAGTCACAAAAATGGCGAACGAATGGTTAGGCAATTATAGGCTTTATTTCCTGTAAATGACAACACAAGGCTTTAACACAGGGCGGTCTGCCTGTTATAATTCTCGCTTCGGTTGTGTTTATAACACTAAATATACACTTATCTAGTAACAGTTACTGAAAGTTACTCTAGGAAAACAAATTAAGATACATACCTGTAAATGACAACACAAGGCTTTAACACAGGGCGGTCTGTCTGTTATAATTCTCGCTTCGGTTGTGAGGACCAGTTTTTAGACTAGCCGCCACAACCATAGCATTGGCGCCTTATAATTATTAGCCAATCACAGCTAGCCACCAGGTGTCCCTTCACCCAATAGGAATTTAACTTTTTTAAAGCAGCGCGAAAAACAATACCACTCCCTATTTTCCTTCTACAACCGCCTCCCTTAACGCATTCCTGCCACATGTGTCTAGACAATGTAAAAATCTATATTGTCGTCTATCTGAAGAAAAATATATAGCTGGAGGATGTAATTTAGACAGCTCGTTAAGTCTATGCATCCTATGCCATTGCGCTGGAACAATTGTCTATATATATATCCCCTATACAGTATCTTCGTGGAGAAATATAAAATAAAAGATAAAACCTTAATACTTCTCAGAACTCTGTGCGCCAGTTATGCTTTTTCCACGATGGCAGATATTTGCGAAGTCATGTATACTATGTGTCTGTGTCTAGGGAATCTGGTTCATTTATGATGCATTCATTATTTCGGGTTTGGTTCTTTGGCCCAGTTTAACCCATGTTTGCACAAAGGGCACCGAAAAGGGTTAATTCATTCATTGATTCCCCTTAACATCCAGCCCCCATAAGCCCCCCCCCCCACCCCCGACCAGCACCCCCCACCACCCCTCCGGTAGGCCCCCACCTCACCCCCCCCCCATCCCCTCCCCCGTTTCCCTCCCGGCCACCACCCTACCCATGTGGGTCCCAGGGCGCCATCCAGGGTTTAACTATTGTCGTCTCAGACATAAACTGCGACTGTTTTAGTACACGTCTCGGGTGGTGTGGCCGAGAACTGGGTCCTTTGACAATATAGTCGCGTTGTCATGCCAACGGACACGTGATCAGCAGAGGATCAATACCTGTTTTCACCGTCTGGACACGTTGAATGAACCACAATGTGTGTCGGTGGAAATTTCCATTTAACTTCTTGATTTTATGATTATATATTATATTCTAGTTATATATATAAGTATATCTTACTCATAATCGTCTCGGAGAAGCGATATTCAGTTTACCATTTAGCAGTTTTTCATTACGCGATATTTAATTTATGTTGCCAGTTCCACGCGGACCCGTTGCTACGCAACCTGCGCAGTGAGACGCCGCTGGCGCTCGCCGCGCAATACGGTCGCCTGGAGACGGTCCAGCTGTTGCTAAGGAAGCAGCCACACCTGCTGACGACAGAGGACCCGGATGAGAAATCTGCCCTCCACCTAGCGGCGCGCAACGGCCACCGCCAGGTGGTAGCACTACTGCTCGAGGCCGGCTTCGACATCAACAAACGGGTGAGTAGAGCAGAGCGGGGCGCCCCCTGTGTGGTGAATGTCGCTATATGCCGTGATAAATGGGTCATTGCTACTAATGCCTGGTTGCCATGGGCGTCCGTCATAATGCGAGGACAAAGCAACCCGCAATAAAACGCCCATAAAACCATGACCCTCTTCCTGGATTAAGGATAACGACGTTGGAATGTGGTGTTGATCTTTATGTGCATTTGACCTTGCGTGCCCCGCCCGCCGCTGGGCGATAATAGGCCGCCACGTACGGCCGACAATAGAATTAGAGGTGATGATTTCCCGGGAGAACCATTGCATGTTTAGTGACAGTTCCCGCGAGTCTGACCCTTGCGCGAGAGAGAACTAGGTGGGAAGGAGTGAGTTGGGGAAGGGGGTGGGGGGGGGGGTGAGAGGAAGAGAGATAGGAAGGGAGAGAGAGAGAGAGAGAGAGAGAGAGGGGTGAGCGGGAGGGAGGGACCCAATATCCCGATTACTCCATGACAACAGATGGGTTTGCGATGGGTGTGAGCGGAAATCAAGCGGTTTCCGCTTGCTCCTGGTCTCTCCAGGGAGCGCGGGTTATGCGGCTTATCACGTGACCTTGAAGGCGGGCGTGATTGGTTGATTCCAATCAGGTGACGTCCGCGTCCAGGGCCTGGCGCCCTTTGTCCGGTACCTGTGTCCAGCATGGGAGAGGGTGTGGGGTGTTGGGGGGAGGAGTAACTCCTACGGCTAGAGACCCGTCGATTGAGTTATGGGGGTGGGCGTATAAGCATGACACTATTAGATCTGGCGTATTGATTGCTAGGTTAATGCATGAATGTGGACCTTATCACTGAAAAAATATATCGGACTATAGATCGAAATGTGGTTCTATCATAAATATCATACGAGTTATGGCAAGAGCTTCGCGTAACGGGTATTCCATATGGTATACGGTATGCTGGTATTCCATATGGTATACGGTATGCTGGTATGCCATAGGGTATTCGGGTATGGCGTGGGCCAAGGTAACTTCAAAGAGTCACGTTCGACAAAAGAGAAGGAGTAAAAGGAATTTGTTAGTTTGATTCGTATGTGTGCTATTATCGCCCTCATCTTCTTCTCGTTGACACCCCCCCCCCACCCCCGCCCCCCTCTTCCTTCCTGTCCAGTCATTTCACGGTTTGTAATTCGCGAGATAATTTTCGCTGGATTTAATCATCCGGTTGCCTCTTCTGTTGCCTAACGAATACTTGTTAACAAATTGATGCCTTGTTCCCTGTTAATCCCCTGTTGATTATCTCCTCGTCCTGACAACCACCCCCACCTCCTACCCCCACCTCCTACACCCACCTCCTACCCCCACCTCCTACACCCACCTCCTACCCCCCACCCCCCTCCTCCCGCACCCGACTGGGCCGCTTTCCCAGGCTCTGTGACCTCGCTACCTTGCCATCAGCGTCCCATCAGCGGCCATTTTGTTTTGCGAAGGTCCCGTATGACGACGGTGACGGCGTTCCTGTTTATAGACGACAGCCATCAGCTGTCACGTGACAGGTGATCGCTCACAGTAATTTCCACTTCCGTCTCCCGCCGTTCTCTCGTAAGTTCTGTGATCTGGGCGCCGCGACGAGCGACTGACCCAGTTAGCCCGATGTTCGGGGAATTATGACCAGGATCTGAGGTGTAAAGACCTGAGGTGTCAGCCTGATTTGTGATCCTGCTTTATTACAGCGACAGGAGGGCCGCTACCCGTGGCTCAGGGTGTCACGTGTCTCAAAAATTAAGTGAATAATCAACCGTGACGTCACTGGTCTAATGTGCGCCCTGTTGTGACGTGACTGATTCATAAAGTGGGGTTGCCATTGTGTGACGTCACTTTTTTATGGTGTGCGGTTACCATTTGGTTGACGTCTGTGATTGATATTGTGAGGTTACCGTGATATGACTTCACTGATTCCGATTGTGAGATTACCACGACGTAGAAACCTATAGTGATGTCACTGACTAAAGAGTGGTGAACACCCAACCGTTACGTCAGTTGCTATGGTGACTTGCTCGCAAAGTAACGCTACCTTGGTGATTACACATTCGTGACGTCGATTGGTGACGTCATATAGCCAGCAGATGCGTCCATGATCCATTCCTGAAACACGAAGGGGGTCACCCCGTGGTCTAGTGGGTAGAGCGGTCGAGTGTGATCTGCTAGGCCAGCCCAACCGGCCGGTGCGCGGTTCGAATCTCACGCGTGCAATGCTTAGGCTTTCTTGATTCATAAAGAGTAGGGACCACTCCCGGGGAAATGGCTCCTCTCTAACATGACATTTCCCACAGTCGCGATATGACCTTTGACATGGGTTAGAGCGCCCTAATCACCCTACCCCACCCCCTCGTGTCTTCCAGACGGAGACTGGTTCCGCTCTCCACGAGGCGGCGCTGTTCGGCAAGAAGGATGTGGTACGAGTGCTTCTCAAACGAGGTAAGAATCACAACCCATGGACAAAATGTCGGACTGAGTCGGAAATAACTTAGGCACCACGTGAAATATCCCATAATGCATGCAATGCAGTTTGATTTCTCGGAGTACGTATGCCAGGTAAGCGGTGCTACAATTTTTGGTCCACTGCCTTATGCCTTTATATGTAACAGTTCATTCGCGTACTTTATACATTTTATTGATGTACGTTTCATTGATGTACATTTCATTGATGTACATTTCATTGATGTACATTTCATTGATGTACATTTCATTGATGTACATTTCATTGATGTACATTTCATTGATGTACGTTTCATTGATGTACATTTCATTGATGTGCGTTTCATTGAGGTACATTTCATTGGTGTACATTTCATTGATGTACATTTCATTGATGTACGTTTCATTGATGTACATTTCATTGATGTATATTTCATTGGTGTACGTTTCATTGAGGTACATTTTATTGATGTACATTTCATTGATGTACGTTTCATTGAGGTACATTTTATTGATGTACGTTTCATTGATGTACATTTCATTGGAGTACATTTCATTTTGTTTATCCAATGAACAACGCAACAGGTATCGACGTCAACCTGACTGACTCCGAGAGCAGGACTCCTCTGGAGGTGCTGAGCGAACACCAATCGCAAATATCACTGGACACCGGAAAACTCATCCTAGGTCAGCAACCACACCCCTCTTCCCCACACCTGTCCTCCGGCATCCCCTCCCCACCGCCGCATCACACGTTTTTTTCCATGGCGAAGCTTTCTACCACTGTGACCAAGGATAAAATCGCACTGTTTCTGCCCCCCCCCACCTCTCCTCCCCTTCACATGGCTGCCTCTGAGCCCAGGCGGGGGGGCCTCCCTGGTGTAGTGGTTAGCGCACTAGACCGCAGATCAATAGGTCCTGGGTTCGAATCCGGGCTCGGGCACCTAATCTGGGGCATGTTTCATTCCTTCATCCTTCATCGTCTCGGGAGGTTCCTTGGCCCAATTTAGCCTGTATGTGCACAAAAGTGGCCCAAAACACCAACATTACATTCCTGAGCCCCGGCGGGTGATGTAGCCCATGAAAGGCCATGTCCTGTTCAGTCAGTGCGCCGCAGTCACTGAAGATTTTGATATACTTTGCTTGTCGGAATTGAATTAAGTTGAAATTGGATGAAGTGAATCCAATTTTACTTAGATATATTTTTTGCCTGATATTTCCTTTGTGTTGCTGGCGCGGAAGCTAGACGAGGTGTTCCCTGAGGACTTCTCGTTGTGTTACATAGTAATCCGCTGGAGCTCTGTCTGAAGGAGTCCTGTGAAACATTCTCAAGGGAAGCTGCCTTTGTGTTATTTTATAGGAGTTGCCATGGAAACCGCGTTACACATTTGTTCCTTCCAGAGTCTCCCTCAGTTCTTTGTGTGATGTCACTGATACTGGGCCAAGTTGATTTCATTTCGTCTTCCTCGTCGAATGGATGTCAGGCCGTTGTTATGGCCCCACCCTCTCCCCTCCCTCCATCTTTCCCGTTCCCTCTACTTTTTTCCCCGCTTTACCTCTCCCTCTGTGTCTACCCTTTACTCTCCACCTCTCCCTCTGTGTCTACCCTTCTCTCCACCTCTCCCTCTGTGTCTACCCTTTACTCTCCACCTCTCCCTCTGTGTCTACCCTTCTCTCCACCTTTCCCTCTGTGTCTACCCTTTACTCTCCACCTCTCCCTCTGTGTCTACCCTTTACTCTCCACCTCTCCCTCTGTGTCTACCCTTTACTCTCCACCTCTCCCTCTGTGTCTACCCTTTACTCTCCACCTCTCCCTCTGTGTCTACCCTTTACTCTCCACCTCTCCCTCTGTGTCTACCCTTTACTCTCCACCTCTCCCTCTGTGTCTACCCTTTACTATCCACCTCTCCCTCTGTGTCTACCCTTCTCTCCACCTCTCCCTCTGTGTCTACCCTTTACTCTCCACCTCTCCCTCTGTGTCTACCCTTCTCTCCACCTCTCCCTCTGTGTCTACCCTTCTCTCCACCTCTCCCTCTGTGTCTACCCTTTACTCTCCACCTCTCCCTCTGTGTCTACCCTTTACTCTCCACCTCTCCCTCTGTGTCTACCCTTTACTCTCCACCTCTCCCTCTGTGTCTACCCTTTACTCTCCACCTTTCCCTCTGTGTCTACCCTTTACTCTCCACCTCTCCCTCTGTGTCTACCCTTCTCTCCACCTCTCCCGCTGTGTCTACCCTTTACTCTCCACCTCTCCCTCTGTGTCTACCCTTTACTCTCCACCTCTCCCTCTGTGTCTACCCTTCTCTCCACCTCTCCCTCTGTGTCTACCCTTTACTCTCCACCTCTCCCTCTGTGTCTACCCTTTACTATCCACCTCTCCCTCTGTGTCTACCCTTCTCTCCACCTCTCCCTCTGTGTCTACCCTTTACTCTCCACCTCTCCCTCTGTGTCTACCCTTCTCTCCACCTCTCCCTCTGTGTCTACCCTTCTCTCCACCTCTCCCTCTGTGTCTACCCTTTACTCTCCACCTCTCCCTCTGTGTCTACCCTTCTCTCCACCTTTCCCCCTGTGTCTACCCTTCTCTCCACCTCTCCCTCTGTGTCTACCCTTCTCTCCACCTCTCCCTCTGTGTCTACCCTTTACTCTCCACCTCTCCCTCTGTGTCTACCCTTTACTCTCCACCTCTCCCTCTGTGTCTACCCTTCTTTCTTCCTCTTCCTCTTCCGCTACCCCTGTCTCTGCGCCTCTCTTTCTATCCCAATACCTCTCCCTCCACCCGTCCTTTTCCCCTCCTCGCTCTGTACCCTTCTCCCTCTACCCCTCGCCCTCTACCCCTCGCCCTCCGCCTCCGCCACTCCCTCCAGCCCCTCTTCCTGCCTTGCTGTCCCCTTGAGGAATGACTCGATACCCCAAGATGGGTACAGACAAGATACTTCCCCGCAAAACTTCAACCCCAAAGTCGTTTTCTTGCAATCTATATCACGGGTCGCTGAGTTTGTGTTATAGGAGTAACCGGACTGATTCCCCGATATGGGTGCTTGCCCAGCTGGGCAGGGAAGGCATTAAAACTATCCTCTGGCTGTGCAGGTATTTCAGAGGGCTGTCCGTAAAGCGATGCCCTAAGAATCCCTGCCGCTCCGGGTCGACTAACCTCCCACATTTCAGACATGGTCTCCCTGTCACTGACATGATCTCCCTGTCCCTGACATGGTCTCACTGTACCTGACATGATCTCCCTGTCCCTGACATGGTCTCCCTCTCCCTGACATGGCCCCCCTGACATGGTCTCCCTGACATGGTCTCCCTGTCACTGACATGGTCTCCCTGTCTCTGACATGGTCTCCGTGTCCCTGCCATGGTCTCCCTGTCACTGACATGGTCTCCCTGTCCCTGGCATGGTCTCTCTGTCCCTGACATGGTCTCTTTGTCCCTGACATGGTCTCTGTCCCTGACATGGTCTCCCTGTCCCTGACATGGTCTCCCTGTCCCTGACATGGGCTCCCTGTCCCTGACATGGTCTCTCTGTCCCTCACATGGTCTCTCTGTCCCTGACATGGTCTCCCTGTCCCTGACATGGTATCACTGTCCCTGACATGGTCTCCCTGTCCCTGGCATGGTCTCCCTGTCCCTGACATGGTCTCCCTGTCCCTGACATGGTCTCCCTGACATGGTCTCCCTGACATGGTCTTCCTGTCACTGATATGGTCTCCCTGTCTCTGACATGGTCTCCGTGTCCCTGACATGGTCTCCCTGTCCCTGACATGGTCTCTCTGTCCCTGACATGGTCTCTCTGTCCCTGACATGGTCTCTCTGTCCCTGACATGGTCTCTCTGTCCCTGACATGGTCTCCCTCTCCCTGACATGGTCTCCCTGACATGGTCTTCCTGTCACAGATATGGTCTCCCTGTCTCTGACATGGTCTCCGTGTCCCTGACATGGTCTCCCTGTCCCTGACATGGTCTCTGTCCCTGACATGGTCTCCCTGTCCCTGACATGGTCTCTCTGTCCCTGACATGGTCTCCCTGTCCCTGACATGGTCTCCCTGACATGGTCTCTCTGTCCCTGACATGGTCTCTGTCCCTGACATGGTCTCTGTCCCTGACATGGTCTCCCTGTCCCTGACATGGTCTCTCTGTCCCTGACATGGTCTCTCTGTCCCTGACATGGTCTCTGTCCCTGACATGGTCTCCCTGTCCCTGACATGGTCTCCCTGTCCCTGACATGGTCTCCCTGACATGGTCTCTCTGTCCCTCACATGGTCTCTGTCCTTGACATGGTCTCCCTGACATGGTCTCCCTGTCCCTGACATGGGCTCCCTGTCCCTGACATGGTCTCTCTGTCCCTGACATGGTCTCCCTGTCCCTGACATGGTATCCCTGTCCCTGACATGGTCTCCCTGTCCCTGACATGGGCTCCCTGTCCCTGACATGGTCTCTCTGTCCCTGACATGGTCTCCCTGTCCCTGACATGGTATCCCTGTCCCTGACATGGTCTCCCTGTCCCTGACATGGTCTCCCTGTCCCTGAAATTGTCTCTCTGTCCCTGACATGGTCTCCCTGTCCCTGATATGGTCTCCCTCTCCCTGACATGGTCTCCCTCTCCCTGACATGGTCTCCCTGTCCCTGACATGGTCTCTCTGTCCCTGACATGGTCTCTTTGTCACTGGCATGGTCTCTGTCCCTGACATGGTATCCCTGTCCCTGACATGGTATCCCTGTCCCTGACATGGTCTCCCTGTCCCTGAAATGGTCTCTCTGTCCCTGACATGGTCTCCCTCTCCCTGACATGGTCTCCCTCTCCCTGACATGATCTCCCTGTCCCTGACATGGTCTCCCTGTCCCTGACATGGTCTCCCTGTCCCTGGCATGGTCTCTCTGTCCCTGACATGGTCTCTCTGTCCCTGACATGGTCTCTCTGTCCCTGACATGGTCTCCCTGTCCCTGACATGGTCTCCCTGTCCCTGACATGGTCTCCCTGTCCCTGGCATGGTCTCTCTGTCCCTGACATGGTCTCTCTGTCCCTGACATGGTCTCTCTGTCCCTGACATGGTCTCCCTGTCCCTGACATGGTCTCCCTGTCCCTGACATGGTCTCTCTGTCTCTGACATGGTCTCTCTGTCCCTGACATGGTCTCTGTCCCTGACATGGTCTCCCTGTCCCTGACATGGTCTCCCTGTCCCTGACATGGTCTCTCTGTCCCTGACATGGTCTCTCTGTCCCTGACATGGTCTCTGTCCCTGACATGGTCTCCCTGTCCCTGACATGGTCTCCCTGACATGGTCTCTCTGTCCCTGACATGGTCTCTGTCCCTGACATGGTCTCCCTGTCATTGACATGGTCTCCCTGTCCCTGACATGGTCTCTCTGTCCCTGACATGGTCTCCCTGTCCCTGACATGGTATCCCTGTCCCTGACATGGTCTCCCTGTCCCTGACATGGTCTCCCTGTCCCTGAAATGGTCTCTCTGTCCCTGACATGGTCTCCCTGTCTCTGACATGGTCTCCCTGTCCCTGACATGGTCTCCCTGTCCCTGACATGGTCTCCCTCTCCCTGAAATGGTCTCCCTTTCCCTGACATGGTCTCCCTGTCACTGACATGGTCTCCCTGTCCCTGGCATGGTCTCTCTGTCCCTGACATGGTCTCCCTGTCCCTGACATGGTCTCCCTGTCCCTGACATGGTCTCCCTGACATGGTCTCCCTGTCACTGACATGGTCTCCCTGTCCCTGGCATGGTCTCTCTGTCCCTGACATGGTCTCCCTGTCCCTGACATGGTCTCCCTGTCCCTGACATGGTCTCCCTGACATGGTCTCCCTGTCCCTGGCATGGTCTCTCTGTCCCTGACATGGTCTCCCTGTCCCTGACATGGTCTCCCTGACATGGTCTCTCTGTCCCTGACATGGTCTCTGTCCCTGACATGGTCTCCCTGTCATTGACATGGTCTCCCTGTCCCTGACATGGTCTCTCTGTCCCTGACATGGTCTCCCTGTCCCTGACATGGTATCCCTGTCCCTGACATGGTCTCCCTGTCCCTGACATGGTATCCCTGTCCCTGACATGGTCTCCCTGTCCCTGACATGGTCTCCCTGTCCCTGAAATGGTCTCTCTGTCCCTGACATGGTCTCCCTGTCTCTGACATGGTCTCCCTGTCCCTGACATGGTCTCCCTGTCCCTGACATGGTCTCCCTCTCCCTGAAATGGTCTCCCTTTCCCTGACATGGTCTCCCTGTCACTGACATGGTCTCCCTGTCCCTGGCATGGTCTCTCTGTCCCTGACATGGTCTCCCTGTCCCTGACATGGTCTCCCTGTCCCTGACATGGGCTCCCTGTCTACGTCATGGTCTCCCTGTCTCTGACATGGTCTCCCTCTTCCTGACATGGTCTCCCTGTCCCTGACATGGGCTCCCTGTCCCTGTCATGGTCTCCCTGTCCCTGTTATGATCTCCCTGTCACTGACATGGCCTCCCTGACATGGTCATGCGTTCACTGACATGGTCACCCTGTCCCTGACATGGTCACCCTGTCCCTGACATGGTCTTCCTGTCCCTGACATGGTCTCCTTGTCCCTGACATGGTCTCCCTGCCCCTGACATGGTCTCTCTGTCCCTGACATGGTCTCTCTGTCCCTGACCTGGTCTCTCTGTCCCTGACATGGTCTCCCTGTCACTGACATGGTCTCCCTGTCCCTGACATGGTCTCCCTGTCCCTGACATGGTCTTCCTGTCCCTGACATGGTCTCCCTGTCCCTGACATAGTCTCACTGTCCCTGACGTGCAATATGACATGGTACTTAGGCAAACGGTAATGACATGTCTTGTACTGTGGGCAGACCATAAAAAGAGGCGGCAAATGAGCAATTAATAAAGGGGACCACAGAACACAGAACCGCCTTCTTCCTGCTTCGCGTTCGCCACATTTCCTGCACGCCATACTGATCTTTGAATGTATTACTCCGCCGTATTTATCACGACGTGGCCCCACCGCCATAAAAATAGTTCCCCCGCGTAATCATCTTCCGCCGAATGTGGTAAGCTCGTAATTAGTTCCGGTGCGCTCATTGACCTTTACAGGCACGTGACCCTTGTGAAGTCTCGCTCGCATGGCCAGCGAGATTGTCTATGAGCTCTCGCGAGATGTGGCCGGGAGGATGGCGAGGCTGGCTGTCCGTTATTGAGATGTACGTTGTAACGGCTGTCGGATCTGAGGACGCCATGGGGCGTGACTTGCGCGGCGGTGACCGTGACCTTGATGGAGGGTGGCAGCTAGTGGCCAGGGACGGTGGGGTGGTGGGGGGGGGGGTGACCCTGAGAGAGGGGCAAGCTGTGGGGTGGAGGGCGGGGGAGATGCTTTTGTGTGGTGGGGGCGTGGGTGATGTGTGTGTGTTTACAAGAGCAGAAGTGGGGGCGACCCCGCGAATGATCAAATATCCATGTTTGTTTTTTTCCATGATATGCTTATCTAATAATACGCGAAATCACCGATGGAAGTGTATTAGAATTATTCATTTAAACATTGATCGACATTTTTTTTTTTTCGTGTTTTTTTTTTAGGGGTTGGGTGGGGGGGTGAGGAGAAATGCTCTTTTTTTGCACGTCCTAATCCGTGCCTCGGGAGGAAAAAAATGACATAGTGTAGGACACCCGAGGCAGCAAAGACCGCGAGTGGCGCCACTGTGATATCAATCTGCAGGTCAAGGCCGCATCCCCCCCCCCTCCTCATCCTTACCCCCTGACCCATCCCACCTCACCCACCCCTCCACACACACACACACACACACACCCAACCGCCAGTGGCGCCACCAGGCGGCACGATATGACATAGTGGCTCCCGACTGTGGAGACTAATTGGCGCCAATGCGGCGCTGCGATTGGACAGCAGACATTGATCGCTTCTGATTGGTTGTCACTGAGCTGGATGTCACCTCGCGGGGTGACGTCACTGTCGTAAAATGTGAACTAAAAAAACAGTAATTGCCTCGGTACGTCATTCCCACTTCCGTTTCCCGTCCCTAAGGCAGTAAGCCTATTATTGACTTACAGAGAATATCTGCCGAGCCAGCCATGGTGGGCTAGCTAGGGGGTTACGTGAGGTCATTTTTGGTGAACCGCCGCGGATAATGAGGGGTGAGGGTGGGGGAGGGGGAGGGGGAGGTATGATGAAGGAAAACCTCAAAAGTCTGACCGCGAGGCGGGGTGGGGGTGGATGTTGGAAGGGGGGGGGCAGGTTCTCAGTTCGAGGCTGAAACCCGGGCGTATCGATCTTCAGCTTGCGACTGGTCTACCACCCACAGCCTCCATAGTAGGAGATCAAATGGATGGGTTTGTGGTTTTATCAATGAATAACGGTTATAATGAGACGTAACTGTACTGCTACATTGTGTGTATGTGTCACGTACGCTGACCTGTCGCCATATCGCTGCCTTGCAGACTTCCTAGAGGGCAGCAGCATCGACACGAAGCGGTCGTCTGCTCACTCGGGCTCCTCTGACCTTCTGGGAGACTCTGACCTCTACGACTCCGTGCCCAGGCCGCGGGCCATCAGCTCCTGCACAACGAGGTCAGAGGTCACTTCCTGGACGGAGAGTCTGAGCGCGCAGTCCAGTGTGTTCAGCGGACCGAATGATACCGGAGCGGATACCGTGAGCCAAGGCTCGTTCAGAGACAGGTAGGCCAGGAGCAGGGAACCAGCCTTTACCAGGGTTGGTGCAGTGACAGAGTGGGTACCGTGAGCCAAGGCTCCCTCAGAGACAGGTAGGCCAGGAGCAGGGAACCAGCCTTTACCAGGGTTGGTGCAGTGACAGAGTGGGTACCCTAAAACCCAAGACTCCCTCAGAGACAGGTAGGCCAGGAGCGGGGAACCAGCCTTTACCAGGGTTGGTGCAGTGACAGAGTGGGTACCGTGACCCAAGGCTCCCTCAGAGACAGGTAGGCCAGGAGCGTGGAACCAGCCTTTACCAGGGTTGGTGCAGTGACAGAGTGGGTACCGTGAGCCAAGGCTCCCTCAGAGACAGGTAGGCCAGGAGCAGGGAACCAGCCTTTACCAGGGTTGGTGCAGTGACAGAGTGGGTACCGTGAACCAAGGCTCCCTCAGAGACAGGTAGGCCAGGAGCAGGGAACCAGCCTTTACCAGGGTTGGTGCAGTGACAGAGTGGGTACCGTGAGCCAAGGCTCCCTCAGAGACAGGTAGGCCAGGAGCAGAGAGTCAGCCTTTACCAGGGTTGGTGCAGACAGAGTGGGTACCGTGAACCAAGGCTCCCTCAGAGACAGGTAGGCCAGGAGCAGGGAACCAGCCTTTACCAGGGTTGGTGCAGTGACAGAGTGGGTACCGTGAGCCAAGGTTCCCTCAGAGACAGGTAGGCCAGGAGCAGGGAACCAGCCTTTACCAGGGTTGGTGCAGACAGAGTGGGTACCGTGAACCAAGGCTCCCTCAGAGACAGGTAGGCCAGGAGCAGGGAACCAGCCTTTACCAGGGTTGGTGCAGTGACAGAGTGGGTACCGTGAGCCAAGGCTCCCTCAGAGACAGGTAGGCCAGGAGTAGGGAACCAGCCTTTACCAGGGTTGATGCAGTGACAGAGTGGGTACCGTGAGCCAAGGCTCCCTCAGAGACAGGTAGGCCAGGAGTAGGGAACCAGCCTTTACCAGGGTTGGTGCAGTGACAGAGTGGGTACCCTAAAACCCAAGGCTCCCTCAAAGACAGGTAGGCCAGGAGCAGGGAGCCAGCCTTTACCAGGGTTGGTGCAGTGACAGAGTGGGTACCGTGAGCCAAGGCTCCCTCAGAGACAGGTAGGCCAGGAGTAGGGAACCAGCCTTTACCAGGGTTGATGCAGTGACAGAGTGGGTACCGTGAGCCAAGGCTCCCTCAGAGACAGGTAGGCCAGGAGTAGGGAACCAGCCTTTACCAGGGTTGGTGCAGTGACAGAGTGGGTACCCTAAAACCCAAGGCTCCCTCAAAGACAGGTAGGCCAGGAGCAGGGAGCCAGCCTTTACCAGGGTTGGTGCAGTGACAGAGTGGGTACCGTGAGCCAAGGCTCCCTCAGAGACAGGTAGGCCAGGAGCAGAGAGTCAGCCTTTACCAGGGTTGGTGCAGACAGAGTGGGTACCGTGAACCAAGGCTCCCTCAGAGACAGGTAGGCCAGGAGCAGGGAACCAGCCTTTACCAGGGTTGATGCAGTGACAGAGTGGGTACCGTGAGCCAAGGTTCCCTCAGAGACAGGTAGGCCAGGAGCAGGGAACCAGCCTTTACCAGGGTTGGTGCAGACAGAGTGGGTACCGTGAACCAAGGCTCCCTCAGAGACAGGTAGGCCAGGAGCAGGGAACCAGCCTTTACCAGGGTTGGTGCAGTGACAGAGTGGGTACCGTGAGCCAAGGCTCCCTCAGAGACAGGTAGGCCAGGAGCAGGGAGCCAGCCTTTGCCAGGGTTGGTGCAGTGACAGAGTGGGTACCGTGAGCCAAGCTCCCTCGGAGACAGGTAGGCCAGGAGTAGGGAACCAGCCTTTACCAGGGTTGATGCAGTGACAGAGTGGGTACCGTGAGCCAAGGCTCCCTCGGAGACATGTAGGCCAGGAGCAGGGAACCAGCCTTTACCAGGGTTGGTGCAGTGACAGAGTGGGTACCGTGAGCCAAGGCTCCCTCAGAGACAGGTAGGCCAGGAGTAGGGAACCAGCCTTTACCAGGGTTGCTGCAGTGACAGAGTGGGTACCGTGAGCCAAGGCTCCCTCGGAGACATGTAGGCCAGGAGCAGGAAACCAGCCTTTACCAGGGTTGGTGCAGTGACAGAGTGGGTACCGTGAGCCAAGGCTCCCTCGGAGACATGTAGGCCAGGAGCAGGGAGCCAGCCTTTACCAGGGTTGATGCAGTGACAGAGTGGGTACCGTGAGCCAAGGCTCCCTCGGAGACATGTAGGCCAGGAGCAGGGAACCAGCCTTTACCAGGGTTGATGCAGTGACAGAGTGGGTGCCGTGAGCCAAGGCTCCCTCATAGACAGGTAGGCCAGGAGCAGGGAACCAGCCTTTACCAGGGTTGATGCAGTGACAGAGTGGGTACCGTGAGCCAAGGCTCCCTCAGAGACAGGTAGGCCAGGAGCAGGGAACCAGCCTTTACCAGGGTTGGTGCAGTGACAGAGTGGGTACCGTGAGCCAAGGCTCCCTCAGAGACATGTAGGCCAGGAGCAGGGAGCCAGCCTTTACCAGGGTTGATGCAGTGACAGAGTGGGTACCGTGAGCCAAGGCTCCCTCGGAGACATGTAGGCCAGGAGCAGGGAGCCAGCCTTTACCAGGGTTGATGCAGTGACAGAGTGGGTACCGTGAGCCAAGGCTCCCTCAGAGACAGGTAGGCCAGGAACAGGGAACCAGCCTTTACCAGGGTTGGTGCAGTGACAGAGTGGGTACCGTGAGCCAAGGCTCCCTCAGAGACATGTAGGCCAGGAGCAGGGAGCCAGCCTTTACCAGGGTTGATGCAGTGACAGAGTGGGTACCGTGAGCCAAGGCTCCCTCGGAGCCATGTAGGCCAGGAGCAGGGAACCAGCCTTTACCAGGGTTGATGCAGTGACAGAGTGGGTACCGTGAACCAAGGCTCCCTCAGAGACAGGTAGGCCAGGAGCAGGGAGCCAGCCTTTACCAGGGTTGATGCAGTGACGGAGTGGGCACAGTGAGCCAAGGCTCCCTCAGAGACAGGTAGGCCAGGAGCAGGGAACCAGCCTTTACCAGGGTTGGTGCAGTGACAGAGTGGGTACTGTGAGCCAAGGCTCCCTCAGAGACAGGTAGGCCAGAAGCAGGGAACCAGCCTTTACCAGGGTTGATGCAGACAGAGTGGGTACCGTGAGCCAAGGCTCCCTCAGAGACAGGTAGGCCAGGAGCAGGGAGCCAGCCTTTACCAGGGTTGATGCAGTGACAGAGTGGGCACAGTGAGCCAAGGCTCCCTCAGAGACAGGTAGGCCAGGAGCAGGGAACCAGCCTTTACCAGGGTTGGTGCAGTGACAGAGTGGGTACTGTGAGCCAAGGCTCCCTCAGAGACATGTAGGCCAGGAGCAGGGAGCCAGCCTTTACCAGGGTTGATGCAGTGACAGAGTGGGTACCGTGAGCCAAGGCTCCCTCGGAGACATGTAGGCCAGGAGCAGGGAGCATGGAATATAATATTGCATTAATGAGACCTAATATAACAATATGTTGCGCTGCAAATATGTTGTTCTAACGTTACAATACGAATATGGAGCGCTTAACGCTATACGACGAGCGGACGTCACAATCCAACATGACAAGATAACTCCTCCTCTATGTTGCCCTGCGCGTGTGTTACGCCGCCGCCCATTGTGTCAGATTAGCAGTGTGAGACCTTCACTCGCCGTATGTTGCAGTATAACCAGCGAGGGAGATATCGGCTTGGCGGCAGACCCCCCCGGTGACGTCACGAGACCTCGCAGCGTTCAGAGCCCACCAATAGCCATCGTCGTGCCTAAGGGTGAGTCATGTAACCCCGTGACCCCCTGTCCCCGTGACCCACTGACCCTGTGACCTGACCCCTTTAAGCACTTGACACATATTCACTAACCTGACCCCTGTAAACCCTTGGCGCACATTCACTGACCTGCCCCTTGTTAGCCATTGACCCAAATTCACTGACCTGCCCCTTGTTAGCCATTGACCCAAATTCACTGACCTGCCCCTTGTTAGCCATTGACCCAAATTCACTGACCTGCCCCTTGTTACCCATTGACCCACATTCACTGACCTGCCCCTTGTTACCCATTGACCCACATTTACTGGTCTGACCCCTGTTAGACCTTTTGACCAAGATTTACATACCTGATCCCCGTGTGCCTTTGACCCACATAATATGTTTCTTCCCATTGTTAATGCATTGAATTCCCGCCCCTAACATACGGCGCCTCTCGTCACAAATCTCTCATAAACGAACCTGTTATTCCTCTGAAACCTACAAAAAAAAACGAGTGGCTACACTCTCGTTAATAATAAGTCGGTTGAGAATCAAATTAAGTGTCCGTTGTGTCGTAGTTTTGACTTCGTTCTGGTTTGTTGTCTGCAGGAAGTCTTCCATCGCGTGCTAGTTATCACAGTAGTTCTCCCGGGAGTTCCAAAGATGGCGCCACCAGTCACTCACCTGGCAGCAAGTCCTCGCTACGCGACAGTCCCGGCGTGAGCTCCGTGAGTGACACTCTCAGCCTGGCTTCAGGCCATGTACCAGCCCGTGAGGAATGGACTGCTATGGGCCATTGGGAAACCGTTGACAAAAAAAACTTGTTTATCTGTTGGTGATGCTGCCATTGGTCAGGGGAAAGTTTCCTAACCATGCGCTGAGAACGCGAGAAGTCAACGAAACATATATTGCAAACAATACTCTATTATTTCATTTATTTATGGTTAAAAAAAACAGTTAGAGTGACACCAGTTATGATGAGGAGCTTTCAAATGGCTTTGCAACGGTTAATGATGAAGGAACTGATGCAGAAAAATAATTTCTTTTCAGGAAACCCCGAAGAAGCCCCCTCGTCGGAAACCGCCCGGCAAGGCGGCCTCCCTCTCCTCCTCCCCCCGCGCCCCCTCCCACTCCCCGCCCAGGATGGTCAGGACCGTCAAATCCTCGTTGTCACGGCAACAGCCCGTGCCGCCACCCGCGGCCGATGACGCACATCCGGCAGACGCGCGCAGCCAATCGTCGACGGACACTAAGCAACACGTGACCTCTGACGTCACAAAGCAAAGCGACTCTTCTTCTGGCGTTGCCATTGACAACGCCAGCTTCCTGCGGGATAAAAAGACATCGTCTGGGCTGCGTCTGTCCAAACATGGCGCCCAAGAGGACAATGCCAACAACTCCGAGAGGCCAAATACGGAAAGCGCTTCTTGTACCGGACAACTCGCTAGGCAAACGGCACGCAGTAGTTCGCATGGAAATAGTAAAGAAGGCAAAACGCAAGTCAAAACTCAAAGTAGACAAAGTACCACCTCGTGCACGACCTCGACCTTGGACAACAACAATGAGGTGAAGGTCACAGGTTCCGTAGACAATCAGGAATACCTCAATCCTACGGATAACGGCAATTCGGCAGCCATGGGACAAGTCGTGGCGGCGTGCAGAGAACAAGGTAAGTGGGGACAGTGCGGTCTTCAACAGAAGGGTCTTTCTCGTGTCAAAATTGTGTTCTGTTGTGCAGACTATGAGAGTGGATTCCGCGTCATTACATTGCTGAAGTCTGTATATCGCATTGCCACTCCCCACTTGGCCGTTCAAAGTTACTCATGCGTAAAAAGGCAGGTCTATGTAATGTGTACACATGGGTGACTTCTTCACTAGATGGCGCCACTATTCTATAATGTAATCTCGACGGCATTCAGCATGGATATGAGGATCATTCTGCACACATCCCATTACTATGTATCGGCTGTGGTACCCAGCGCCTGATGTGGCTGTGAACAGGTGCTTTCTGTCGCGGTGTCCTGTCGTTTTGTGGTAACCATTAAGCGGGTACAATGCACGGACTCTCCCCGTGGCCTTGGTGGACGTTCCTTTTTCCGTAGAGTGTGTGTGATCTGCTAGGCCAGCTCCACCGGCCGGTGCTTAGTTCGAGTCCCCCCTGTGCACATGTCAGTGTTTGTGCAGGATAAAGACCCCATCTCTCTGCCCACAAAGAGTAGAGGGTTCCTCCCGTTGTACCTACCCATTGTCACATGCCACTTAACGCCAACCAACGCACCGTGCATAAGTTGCCACAAGCAGAGACGTTATGATGATGTCGCGTTTCATTGCTCTTGACGACCAGCGTAGATGACGTTATGACTGCACGACATCTTTAGTGGAGGAGTGAGAGAGTATAGCGTGCTTCGCGTATTAACTATTTTGCTGTCTAGCAAACTTTATCGAGGAAATGGCGGAAGGCAAAGGGTTTACAGTAAAGTTTATGATCACTAATATGACCGAGAGGGGGAGTGGGAGGAGGGGGGGGGGCATGGCGGAAGGTACATGCTGTAACATGGCGTGTGGCTACTTCTAAGGTGATGATGGTAAAACTAAGTGCAGTCATCATTATACGTAGACTATGGAACAAACGTTGGCTGTAGTATTGGGTATAGCCCCACGCTGGATAGAGGTAGGTCAAGTTGGAGGGAAGGGGTAAGCTAATGAAGTGATACCGCTAAATCAAAGCCTAGGGATAGGGTACGCGAGGACGTCATAAACTATTGTTACGTCATGTTATCCCTCAAGTTTTTAACCCTTAATTGTGACGTCACGTGACATCATTTTGTGACGTCAAATGCTGACACCACATTATGACGTCATGTCAACGTTGTCCCGGGAGGTGTCTTGGGCCAATTTAGCCTTCATGTGCACAAAAGTGTCCTAAAACACCAACGGTTCATTTCAACTCCTTTGTCCTTTGTCGCTAGGGGGCGTGCAAACCCGCTATGTAGGCGTAGGTCAACCCCGGGATCCGGTTTGTCAGTGTTTTTTGAGTCCAAGTGACATCCGTGTTGTGAGAAGAAGCACCCGTCGAAAGTCAGTTCACCAGTTTGCAGTTAGGTTCAGCAATGGATTTTTGAATTTACAAACTGCAAGTGGATATTTTACTCTAACGCATTGTTTACATCTATGTGCGGGAGTTTTGAGTTGGAACTAAGAATTCGCTCCAGCGGTGACGCTGTGGTAAGGTCTGGAGTATGAATGTGTAGCCATTATGTAGGTTTATCGTTGAACCGTGAGACCATGTATGCGTCAGACTTATAATATACTCGACCATATAGGATACGTACTTATATTGTAGCGTTAGAATGACACTGAACTAGAGCGTAAATATTATCATTCGATATTAATCTCACCGTGGACGTCAGTCTAATCGGGATGACCTTGGAATGACCCTGAACCGGATCTTTTCGTGGTGAATGATCCCATTGCGTTAAAATCGACATCGCTTATGACGACGATGTCAATTTGGTTGATTATCGCCCACTAGGTCCCGACTCGGCGACCAGCGGACCGAGTATCCAGACGGTTGGCCACCCTCAGACCCCGGAGCCGGAACACACACAGCAGGGAGCAGTCGTCCGCCAGAAAGACCCGGATGCTCGGCGGAGATCCGGATCGCGAGATTCTTCTGGATCTGGGGCTGGCGAGTGCAGGACCACCCTGGTCAACATGAGGGTGTCCGGGTCCGGGTCGCACGAGTCCGGGCGGTCCACCCCCTCCTCCTCCAGACCCCCCTCTCTGGAGCTGTCCGGATCCAGCAGCAAGAGGGGCAGCAGGGAGGTGCCGCTGAGCCCCACGGGATACCAGCAGCCCCCCACCCCCGACCACCCCCCACCCTCCCCCATGACGGCAGCCATCGGGATTCAAGAGAAAATCAACCCCAAGGTGAGGGCCGAGGCTATAGCTGCTTTGTGTTGAATTGGAAAGTTTGTATTTTAGGTGAGGGCCGAGGCTATAGCTGCTTTGTTTTTAATTGGAAAGTTTGTATTATAGGTGAGAGTGAGGTGAGGGCCGAGGCTATAGCGGGTATGGTTTTAATTGGAAAGTTTGTATTATAGATGTGGGCGTGGTGAGGGACGAGGCTATAGCTGGTATGTGTCTATTGGAAAGTTTGTATTATTGGTGAGAGTGAGGTGATGGCCGACGCTATAGTTGGTATGTGTTTAATCGGAAAGTTTGTATTATGAGTGAGGTGAGGGCCGAGGCTTTAGCTGGTATGTGTTTAATTGGAAAGTTTGTAATATAGATGAGAGTGTTGTGAGGGGAAAGGCTTATCTAGTATGTGTTTAATTATAAAGTTTGTATTATAGGTTTTCTTTATTGCATGACTACCAATACATAATATGTAAAACATGTTACTAAAGACACTTTGTTGGACTATCAAATGCAGTACGGAAAGTGTGGCATTCGTCAAATAGACCGATCCAGGCTGTCAATCTTTCATTGACGTCACTGTTACTTTTATCCAATCGTGAGGCGAAAAAAGGTCTTCCATGTGCGTTATGTCGGACAAATAAGTCGGACAAACAAAGCAGCATGGCACTTTGTTGTCAGTTTCAGAGAAGAGTACTTCTCATTTGTACCCGCCATCAGCAATGATTGTCAATTTCATACTCACAATTAAGGGAAAAGGACTCAAACGTGGGCGGAGCTTAGTGTCGGAGTATGGATCGGTCTATTGGGACATCGCTGCGGTTTTTGTTTCTACCTTACCACGTTCAGATAAATACTTAAACAATAATGCTAAGCAAGATCACACAATATAAGCTAATGTAACGTAATATAGTCGTAATGGGTGGAAAATAGCTGGGCTGCTTTAAGCTCTACTGGTGACTGATTACAATGTTACAATTAAACAAATTACAATGGGGCGTGAATATATAGTGACGTAGTTTAGATACCGCTGTAAGCGTCCTGAGCTGAAACTCATCCATCAGCTGAAGATCATGACCAACGGACCATTTGTTGAAAACCTGGCGTCTGCCTCTAGGGCACCTTTCATGTAACTTAATATCATTGTCTCGGGAGGTTCCTTGGCGCACGTGTGCACAAAAATGGCCTAAAACACCAAAGAGTTATTTCTGCCGGTAATCGCGATGCCGTCTCGCGAGTTTCGTTGATGGCTTCTCAGATTGTAGAGAGTTCAGTTTTAATCATCTATATACGAGAACTCTGTAACGTCTTCTAGGCTTCCGGTCGAATAAAACTGTTCACCGTTGTAGACAATGGATCGAGGTGAGATTGGTTCGATCTTGTTCTCGTTGTAATCGTTGATCGAGGAACACGTCCGTGTTTGCAGGAGAAGCGTCGATCACGTGATATGGAGACGATCACGGAGGCTGAGTATCTGGCGCGGGAGGCGGAGAGATATCTGGGACCTCGCACCAGCACCCCCGCCACCAGCACCCCCGCCACCAGCACCCCCGCCACCGCGGACCAGGAAGCCGGAACTGGACTTCCCGCCGATTGCGCTGCGACGGCGAAAGCCGCTGATGGAACGCAATCCGGGGAGGACGGAGCGGGCGGTGATCCGGACCAGGAGACTGGCGACTGCTCACCTGGGGGAGCCACCGCCACAGCTTGCATCCTCCGCCGTAAGAAGGCGCCACCGGCCCACCACGCGGATCTGCTGCCTAATGGCGAGAATCCATTTCTAGGTCAGTCATTGTTTTTAGTGTGTCATCAGTGTGCGCTTATTTATTCTATTATGTACTGTATTTGTGTTCTTTTCACTACAAGTGAATATAATAACATTTATTCTTATTTCGTATTACTTTGTTATGTTTTGAATGTCTGCGTGTAATATGCTATTGTTCCCATGCCATCATACATCTTTTGGTGCAATTTCGCTTCACCTTGATATTTCAATCATTGTGTTTATTCCTCCTTCTAGCATTATGATGTTACTATTTTAGTTGTGTTGTTTTGTGCATGCGTGTGCCGCCGGAGTGGACCGGTAGAGGCGCGGCAGTAGATATCACGACCTGTGTCCGTAATTTCATTCTTTGCCACATTGGTCGCATTTGTCACACGGGACCGAAAACCTGGAGACTTTCTGAGATAAACTAACCAAGCTCTGTGTTTTGGGAGATTACTCAAAACCCGGGTCTTCCCAATGGCGCCCGCTTTGTTGCCCATGGCAACGGCGGTCCTCTGTCCCGGGTTATGATGGAAATCCAATTGGCTTCAAATTCAGGAACGCGTTGCATTGTGGGAGTGCCGGACGCTGCGAGCTCGCCATGTCACGTGACCTTGATCTTGGATATTGCACTGGTGGTAAGGAATACCTGGGTCCCTGCCTAGCGCAGGACAAAGCAGGGAACGAGCTTGGTGCAAGTTTACCCATAACATAGTTGACCTTACCCAATCCACGTTCCCTCAGGTCCAGGTTCACTTCCCCTTTACTAACCGCGATGTGACTATGTAGATGTGGACCGTTTGTTTGCTCTGTATTCCTTTTTTTTACCACCACTGGCTTTGTCGATAATTCAGTTCCGTGAGATTCGTTTGTTGTTGGTGTTTTAGTTGCGTTGTTTTTGTATGATATAGTTTTGTATTACCACCGTTGTTTAGTTCCATTTCTTCTGGTGTTCATTCCCTCAAACCGACTTGGCTTTATTCCGTTCTTTAGTTACCACCGTTTTCGTTCCTTTGGCGAATGAATTATTTTTGTGTTTTTGTTTGTATGATATTTATTGCCTACGTATTGCTCCCCTACTTACTGACCTGCATCGTTATCAGGTACACCCCAAAGTGAGGCTCACTGCGTGTGTGTTGACACCCATTGGGTTTCCTGGAGGTGGCAGTCTGTGTTGTTATGTCCTGTACGGGTACGTTGTGACGCTCCCGGTACGCACGGGCTCGCTATGACGCTGGTTGCTTTCTGGGGGGTTTACTGCGGCACTTTCAATTTGTAAGGCTTTATATCGCTTGTGTCGGTACCATTCATTCAGTTCTGGAAGTGTTGGTGGGATGTCCCAAAAATATTCTGGTGCCGATGAAGTATCGCCCGCATCTTCAGGTTAGCTGCAGACATGGGGTAATCATAATCAGTAATCGTAATCGATTGTAATCGATTACATTTTTCAAGTAATCGTAATCGTAATCGATTACATTGGTTTTTAAAGCAATGTAATCGTAATCGTAATCGGTTACATTGCTAATGTAATCGTAATCATGATTACTTTTGATGATTACTTTGCTATGTTCACTGGGCCTGTTGGATCTTCAATTGATCGTCATACTTTCCATGTCGCCTGTATCATATACGGAAACTCGCCACTGCAGTCTTACTGTAGAGATCCGACCCCCCTCGAAACCACCCTGGCCCTTCCTGCCCCACCCGACAAATAACCAGACATAACCAATTAAGCTGGCTGGGGGTGCCACATTCTAATCCCCTCATTATCTTGTTTGCATTGAATAGCTAGAAATAGTCCAGAGCGACTTAGGGGTCTATATGTTGGGAGCAGGTAGGTGGGTGGGGGCTGCGATGGGTAGGTAGATGCTTGTGTTATTGTTCTCTATGTACTAGTTAAAGAACGAGCTGGAGTGCATTCGCCAAAATAAAGCACGAGACGCGATAGCGTCGAGTGGTTTATTTGGGGAATGCACGACAGCGAGTTCTTTAACGTACTTATAAAATTGTTATAACAAGGCATGACATGTGCTCACGTTTGGACACAGGAATTGACTATTGTGTCAATTGCGCTGCCCGACGAATACATGAGCCACATTGTGGACACAACGGTTCGTCATTGTGAAGCCCCAGGGGGTAGGGTAGGAGTGGAAAGGCGTGGATGAAGTAGAAATTTTGGAAGTCATTGCTTCTTAGTTTCGTGAAAACATCGCCCCCTCAACAGTGATATGACGGATATAATGAGAAAGGTATGCAATCGATAACTGTGGAATTTCCCTATATTTTGAGATTTCTGATCTAACCCCCGCCCCTTTGGTGCTTAACATTGACTTATGCATTCCATTGTTTGTCTTGAAATTGGCAAGTTCTTTCAACACCAGCCAACTCGGCTCCGCTCAGCTCAGCTCGACTGATTATACCGTGACACTTGACGAGTCAATATTAACATTTGTTCTTTATCTAGATAATGCACAGTTTTTTCGGTCATTATTCAAATAAAGCACTGTTTTACCGTTCTTTATTTGAATAACGCACACTTACGTTAATACAACACGGCTAGGTCTGTTTTTCGATCCATTCTTCAAGATAATGAACACTTAAGACAAAGGCGTGACGTCACACAGTTTTTTAAATAGATAGATTGGAAGAGGTGTTGTTATAAAACGAACTCGATTCGGTCAGGACAGGTGCACGGCGATGTATGGTGTGGTGGCTGGACTAGATTCCCTTGTGTCATATATCTGTGTGGCTTCCTTTAGTTCCATGGTATTTAACATAGAGGTAATAAGTTTTTACGCGGGACACCTCCCTCTCCGGGGAGAATCCTAAAGTTCTAAAGTTTAAATGAATCCAGCAAGATAAAGGTGCGATTATCCGTCAGTGTTGTGTTTTTTATTTCAATTACGTCGAAAAACAGTCCATGTAATCACGATTGTAATCATGATTACATTGAATGTAATCGTAATCGAGTACCGTAATCGATTACTTTCATATTTCCTGTAATCGTAATCGTAATCATGAAATTCCCAAGTAATCGTAATCGTAATCGATTACATTTACAATGTAATCACCCCATGCCTGGTTAGCTGTGACAAATAATGGTATCAATAAACCAATAGATTACTTACAATTTACGTTCTCTGCCTAATTTATTAAAAAGTATAATTTGCAATTTCATTACCTCAAAGACATGCTAGATTGGATCCTATGTTCGAAAGCAAAATGTCGCTTTTCACAACGACAGAACATGCTATGGAGTATTTCTCCGTCATTGCCCCCCCCCCCCCCCTTGTGTTTTCACCATCTGACCTTACATCCAGCCCACGCGTCGCCCCCTTTCTCCCCTCACACCCCAACCCCTAGACCATAACCGTGCTGTTGTATCACAATACACACTCGCTCGTCTCCTCTGACTGCCACCAGAGGCGCCACCTGCCGGGAACCGGATCACCCATTGTTGTGTGAAGCTTGGTCGATACGAGGCCTGAAACATCTCTCCCCTCCCCCCGCCACCACAGACGTCACCGCCGCTACCGCCCCCACCATCGACCTCCCTCCCCCTCTCTCCTCTCTCCCCAATGCGCTGTTTCTACCTAAGTAAACGTTAAGAGTACTAGGAACGGATTTGTTTTTGTTCGACGAAGCGCAGAGTTGCCTTCGGATGACATACTGTCCTGGTTTAAGGACACCTTGTGCGTATATTTAGCTCTGTTTATCTGATATAAATATCACTACACACTATTCTTTTATTACAAATCGTCCAGTATTCGGTCCGTTCAGGAGAACTAGTTCAGGCGTTATGTAACTGAAGATATTGATGTGGGTATGAACGGTATGCGCAGAGCGCGCCCCCTCCATCCTCCGCCCTCACCCCCCTCCCCCCCCGCCAGCCCTTCCATCAACCTCCCCCCCCCCCCACTCACCCCGCTCTTCATCCGGCCCCATCAACCAATGTCTGTTTGTGTTAATTCTTTATTGCTGATTGTTGTTCTTTGTTGTTTCCATGCCAACAGACGATCGCTCACAATGTAAGTGCCACTACCATATATTTTTTGCTTGTTTACCTTGTTAACCACAAGATAGTCCATGCTGTGTCAGTACGGCTCTTGTCGACCACGAGGGCCACCGTTGGCGCTTCCATGTTGTTGTCGCATGCTCCTGTTCCACAATACACGTGATATTACGGACGAATTATGTAATTACTGTTTCCATTGGATGATAATGTAAAGACTTTCCATTGGCCGGTAATGTAGGGACTGTTTTCATTGGACGATAAGGTAAGGGTTGTTTCCATTGGAGTGTTTTTGACTGGATGATAAGTACATGTGCCGATGTACCACACCGCCAGTATAGTTATTATATGCAGTATAGTTGTTAGTTGGTTCAGTTTAGTTTAGTTTACCTGTATGTGTCATAACAAAGCCCTGCCATCGAGTTCAGCCACTCTCGTCTTTAGTGGTTGGTGTGGCACACATATCACAGTCTTGCCATCGAGTTCAGCCACTCTCGTCTTTAGTGGTTGGTGTGGCACACATATCACAGTCTTGCCATCGAGTTCAGCCACTCTCGTCTTTAGTGGTTGGTGTGACACACATATCACAGCCTTGCCATCGAGTTCAGCCACTCTCGTCTTTAGTGGTTGGTGTGGCACACATACCGCAGTCTTGCCATCTAGTTCAGCCACTCTCGTCTTTAGCGGTTGGTGTGACACACATATCGCAGCCTTGCCATCGAGTTCAGCCACTCTCGTCTTTAGTGGTTGGTGTGGCACACATATCACAGTCTTGCCATCGAGTTCAGCCACTCTCGTCTTTAGTGGTTGGTGTGACACACATATCACAGCCTTGCCATCGAGTTCAGCCACTCTCGTCTTTAGTGGTTGGTGTGGCACACATACCGCAGTCTTGCCATCTAGTTCAGCCACTCTCGTCTTTAGCGGTTGGTGTGACACACATATCGCAGCCTTGCCATCGAGTTCAGCCACTCTCGTCTTTAGTGGTTGGTGTGACACACATATCACAGCCTTGCCATCGAGTTCAGCCACTCTCGTCTTTAGTGGTTGGTGTGGCACACATATCACAGCCTTGCCATCGAGTTCAGCCACTCTCGTCTTTAGTGGTTGGTGTGGCACACATACCGCAGTCTTGCCATCTAGTTCAGCCACTCTCGTCTTTAGCGGTTGGTGTGACACACATATCGCAGCCTTGCCATCGAGTTCAGCCACTCTCGTCTTTAGCGGTTGGTGTGACACACATATCACAGTCTTGCCATCGAGTTCAGCCACTCTCGTCTTTAGCGGTTGGTGTGACACACATATCACAGTCTTGCCATCGAGTTCAGCCACTCTCGTCTTGGTTGGTGTGGCACACATATCGCAGCCTTGCCATCGAGTTCAGCCACTCTCGTCTTTAGCGGTTGGTGTGACACACATATCGCAGCCTTGCCATCGAGTTCAGCCACTCTCGTCTTTAGCGGTTGGTGTGACACACATATCACAGTCTTGCCATCGAGTTCAGCCACTCTCGTCTTTAGCGGTTGGTGTGACACACATATCACAGTCTTGCCATCGAGTTCAGCCACTCTCGTCTTGGTTGGTGTGGCACACATATCGCAGCCTTGCCATCGAGTTCAGCCAATCTCGTCTTTAGTGGCTGGTGCCGTGCTCGGCTATCAGTCATCCCGTCAGGGTGTTGGGCGTGTACCGTTGGTCTGGGGACCGGCAGGTCAGCGCACTACTGCACCGCGAGGAGAAAACATGGGCTATCTTTGTACTCCACACACCCGGTGATGGCAACAAACATGTGTTGTTTGTAACCGGAAACAAGTGTTTTTTGCCCCCCCTCTTTGTTTTGTTCTCTGGAATTCTCATGATGACGTCACCCGGGCAAGACCTGTGCCTTGGCTCAATCTGTCTCACATCTGTCGTGGTTTATGGCAGACCGTCAGGAAAACGATCTCACCTGTCTCTAAGCGCATGAAATAGACACCTAATACTACGAAATAGACCACTATTACTGGAAGAACGTAGGTGGCGCAGTTTTTATGGACGCATAACCAGACTTCGAGATTTGCTTTCTCATATTTGTCGATTCGTTGTTGCAGACACTATTTATTAAACATTTCACCCAGAAAACCGGCGCAAAACTGGAAAAGACAGTCCGGGAATGTATTAGTATTGGTTACAAGAAGCTAAATGAACGGACCACTCTGTCAGTCCCTTGACTGATAGCTTCATTTTAGATTAGTGTCTCTCTATAGGTTTACATTCATGGCTTACTCCGTGAGGGTCAGGTTGCGTCCTCCGTGGGTTTGTTAATGGGCTATGATGGCTGAGGGTCTGGTTGAAGATTGTGACACCGGCTCGGTTGCAAATCGACTGTTTTTGCTGACTATTAAATGTCACTCGCGAGCAATTGCAGACATTCCCGTGCACTGCTTGTAAGATTCGTGCCACGGCCGGTGATGAACTTTGAGACTACGTTTTAGTCCCCGCAGCCCTCAATTATGTGTTACCTAACCAATAACATTCACACTCCGTCCCGCCCGCCAACCAATGAATGTCAACCATGGGGTGACAATCTAACCCTATACTACCTGTGGTTGACCATCCTCCACCCGCAGCTCACTACCCACCGCAAACTGACCCTCTAGCCCTCTACCCACCACATACTGACCCTCTAGCCCACTACCCACCACACACTGACCCTCCAGCCCACTACCCACCACACACTGACCCTCTAGCCCTTTTCCTTACCACATACTGACCCTCTAGCCCATTACACACCACACACTGACCCTCCAGCCCTCCACCCACCACACACTGACCCTCTAGCCCACTACCCATCACACACTGACCCTCTAGCCCACTACCCACCACACACTGACCCTCCAGCCCTCCACCCACCACACACTGACCCTCTAGCCCACTACCCACCACACACTGACCCTCTAGCCCTCCACCCACTACACACTGACCCTCTTTCCCACTACCCACCACACACTGACCTCTAGCCCACTACCCACCACACACTGACCCTCTAGCCCACTACCCACCACACACTGACCCTCCAGCCCTCCACCCATCACACTGACCCTCCAGCCCTCCACCCACCACACACTGACCCTCCAGCCCACCACTTACCACACACTGACCCTTTAGCCTTCTACCCACCACACACTGACCCTCCAGCCCTCCACCCACCACACACTGACCCTTCAGCCCTCCACCCACCAGACACTGACCCTCCAGCCCACCACTTACCACACACTGACCCTTTAGCCTATTACCCACCACACACTGACTCTCTAGCCCTCTACCCATCAAACACTGACCCTCCAGCCCACTACCCATCACACACTGACCCTCTAGCCCACTACACACCACACACTGACCCTCTAGCCCTCTATCAACCACACACTGACCCTGTAGCCCTCTACCAACCACACTCTGATCCTGTAGCCCTCTACCAACCACACACTGACCCTCAATCCACCAGTGTCACGCCTCTTGCCCTCTACCACCCATACTTACCTGACCCCATTGCCCTTTTATTTTCCCTCCTCGGTGTTTTCAGATCGAAAACATGACATAACTGTGGTTTATGTTTGACAGACGAGGTGTAAAAAACAGCCACCTAGTTCTGGCCTTGCCGCTGGAAGGCAGCACCGGCTTCCCTCTGTGCCTGAGGAGCAAAACAGCAATAAGCCCGGGAGGTGATGAAACACGAAGGGGAAGATATCCGTCTCACAGGGACGGGGAATGCAGGAGGTGTTGGGCCTTGTCTTCCCCTCCGAGATTCTCCTACTGGGGGAGTGCGGGGGAGGGTGGTGGGGTGGGAGGGGGGGGGAGTGGGGGCAGAAGTGATAGAGCCGGGCCGGGGAGGGTGGGGATGAAGAGTTTGGAGGGAAGGGAAAGAGCAGGGGTGGGAAAGCCGAGGCGGGGGAAGGGAGAGACAGAGGAGGGTGGCGTGAGGGGTAGAGGCGGGGGCAGGGGGGGGGGGTGCTGTTGCTCAAGGCATCCCATGGATTATCTTTAGAACGTCTTTTTTGGGGGGCAGGCGGGCGGGGGGGGGGGGCTCTTCCTCTAAATTTGAGGAGCTAGCGCATGGGATTATTTTTTCTCTGCGCCGCCCGTTGCGGCATCACAAGCTTCTCCCCATCTAATTACACCCCGACCCCTTAGTGGATGTCGGCCCCTCCAGGGCGTCGGGGAGGGGGGGGGGGGGCACACTGGAGGTAGTGGGGACGCGGGCACCCCACCAGCCAGGGTCGGGTGTAACCAACACGCTCCCCCCCCCCCCCTTCACCTCATCCCACAGTTTTGAGCAAGAACATGCTCTGTGGTTTTTGTTTGGGGGGCATGTTTGAAATGTCGTTACTAAACAGAATGGGAAAGATGCTTTCCTCTTCGTAACAGCTTTGGAATTCTGTTTTCTTTCTTTCTTTTTTTCAACAGGGCAGATTTAATGGTGTTCACGGGCGATGGGTTATTTCACTGGTGCACGTGGTCCGTGTCTGCGATGATCGTATGTGTACCCGGTGGCTGATAGTTAGGAGCCAAATGTCTGCTGGCTCTTGTCATTCGACTCGATTAGTGTTCATCACGGACATTTAAATAGTTTAATATATCTTTGGGGTTGTACTTGACTTCTTCAGGCTAGGATAAAACGCTTCATTTCGTAATCGGAACGCGCGGAACACTGTAGCCATTTAATTATTTAATTAATTCGATTACTACAACGTGATTGGTTGGTTAACAAGGGTTGGTATGGTAAGTTACCGGAGATGGGCTAGTCTTGTACGTTGACAGTGATTAGTCGGTATGTTACGTGGGCGGTGATTGGCTAATTTATTACAAATACGCGATACCGATTGGTTAATGGGTTAGGCGTCTCATTACGCCACGGGGAGCTCAGTTGGCAAGCAGGCTGAGCTGCAGATCAAGAGGTCCTGGGTTCCAACCCTGACACACGGGAGTAACTCTCATCGAATGCCATTTCTCGGGAGGTTTCTCGGCCCGCATCCATGTCCACAAAAGCGGCGTAAACCACAAACATTTCATGTCATTACGTCAGAGGGTGGGCGGTGGGGGTGGGGGTGAGGATGAGGTTCACTGATGCCTTGCCGCAGATCTCAGGAGATGTACACGTCAGCTGACACCGCTGACGAGGGCTTTGACACCCAGTCGGGCCTATGACGTCACTAGCCGTCTGCTGGACCAATCAGTCGGGCCTGAAGATCACTCTCTGACAGTGGGCGCTCCCTAGAGTGAGTTGCGCGAGCGCCTTCTGCTGGGAGAGTGGCCTGAGATATCTTTGGCGCGCCGTTCCACGCGGCTATTAGAACACTTGTTTGGTACTTTAAGGCTTTTCACACTTGTTCAGATGGAGTGCGCAGCCCATTTTGTGGCATTTCCTTCCTCAGGACTCGAAACCTTGGGATCCCGCCTTCGAGAGTGTCTTCGCTGGCCCATCTTATACCTCTCGAGTATCGTAGCGCCATCTGCCGGCTTGAGACCATTCTTAATGGGGGCGCCATCTCCCGAAAGGTGCATGAACTTCCCAGATTATGAGGCGGCAGTTTTTGGTGGTTGAGGGTATATATTGTATTGCTTCGACCTTCTGTGTGGCAGAGATTCCATGCTGATCCCGTCTGGAACACTCGCCAATGGAATACATTGTTTGACATTAGGCACCCTACTGTAAGCGATTATTGGGTACTATTCCGCTGAAAGTCAGCAGTTATTCAAAACAGCTCTCGACGAGAGTGAGATCCGTATCGACCAGGTGACAATAACGACCGCCCTGACGCCCCCCCCCCCACCCAATCCAGACAAAAAAAATGTCCCACAAAAAAAAAAAAAAAAAACTTCCATAGCACACCCACAAACGCTTTTGATATTATTTGATCTTTGGTTACCGTGGCAACCCCCCCCCCCCCTCATCCACACACACACACCTCCCTTCACAACATATGTGGCCGTCCTGGCGACCCTCGAGCTTCCACCCAACACATGTCCCTGTATGAGCACTCAGATGACCCCACATGTAACCTCTCCTTGAACACTGAGACGGCTGTGTCCGCCCCCCCCACCCCTCCACCCCCTATCTAACCCACCCACCCACCCGCCCGCCCATGATCACTCCCCCACTTACCCCCACCCCACGCCGCCGACCTTCTTCTTTCTAACCTTGCCTTCGTCCTCGCTAATCAACTGCGGCAGCTCCACCCTGCCCGGGACTTTGATGCCAAATCCGGAGCGTTAAACCGGTCCTTGAGTGAAGCCAAGTGTGGAATCTCCATGGGGACAGATCCTGGATCAGGGAACCAGGCCTGAGGGGTGGGTCTGGGTCAATCTCTCCCAGTGGGAGGGGGGCACGGGGGGAGGGGGCAGGCACAGAGAACCCGGATGGAGACTGGAGACCCACGTGGCCCCCCCCCGATCTAGCCGCAAGGCATGCCGGGAGCGGCTCTTACTGACCTTGTGTTGTCTTAATAAATGATCTGTTGGCATAAGTCATGATGGTGGTGCCTCCTTTGTAGTTGTTGTGTCTGTTTAGGTGCTTAATATACACAATGTGACTTATAAATATGAGGTCAAAAGTGACCTAAAACACTAACCATCTATCACCGGAGATCTCGACTCGGCGAGGCCTGCATGTCACACAATCTCCTCCTACGTCACCGCTCTCATCTCATTCCCCTCACCCCTCACCCCCTCCCTCCTTACCCCCCCCCCCCCCCCTCACGCTGCACACCGCGGGGCATGTCGGGAAAGCCCCGAGATCACCCTTAGCGCCCTCTAGTGGAGGTGTATTTGGATCCCCACGTGTCGGAGAGTTTATTGATGAGGTGTGTCCCTCAACCACCGGAAGTGGAGTATGGAGTAAGCTACATCGCTCACGTAGGTCTCTCTCCCATCCTGTGGCATCTTCACATTCGGATTATTTCCAGAAATAGTATCCCTGGTTACTTGTGGTGAGTGAGGTGAGGGTGATATCTGTCAATACATTGACCTTGAGGGATGACCTTCTGTATCCGCCCGTAACCTGTAAGCTGCTTATCGGGGGGGGTGGGGGGGGGATGTGTAAGACGTCATGGTCTTACAATGGTTCTCATGAGTAGTTGGAAACACTCGACCTACGATATGTCACATTTAACAACCGATTATGTAACCGGGATAAGCGATGGTAAGCTGGACCCATGTTTAATGGTTGGTTGGGTGTATATTCAGGACGCTTTAACCACTTTTGGTCATATCGCGTCAATGGGAGAAGGAAGGGAGAGCGGAGCCACGTCCCCCGGGGGTAACCCCATACTCTTTGCGACGAAGGTCATGGGATCTTTATCCTGCGACCACACAGGAATGGCCGCAGCGGGCTCGAACCACCCGACCCACGTGCCGCCCATGTTTAATGTGATAACGTCATAAAATAACGGGCAAGCCGTCTATTTCATGTGTGCTGCGAAAAGAGATCAACTACCGACCTGCACCCATCAGGTATGACTGCAGGTTGCAGCACCCGATGCGTTCAGCTACTGTTGCGATGCATACTCTTGTCTCACATGGTAAACAAGCTGACAATGACGATGGAAGCTTTGATTTGGTGTGATTGCGATATCTTACCGCTCACCTTTCTGTTCTCGTGGAGGTCACGTTCGGCAGCGAGACGACCTTGGAACGCAACGCTGAAATAACAACTTGAGAGTTGGGCGGCGGGAGGAGAGGGAGAGGTGGGGGGGGGGAGGGGGGGAGGGAGGGGAGGGGGGTAGAGTGGTGGTGGGGTGAGGTGAGGTGAGTGTTGGCGAGGCGCCCAAGAGAGCCGGTGGATGAGGCGGGGCGGGTGGGGGGTGACTGGAAAGAGGTGTGGAACGGATAGCTCGAGAGGGGTACGGATAGGGTGGGGTGGAAGTATGGGGGGGAGGGGTCTGGAGAAGGAGGCCCAGATGGGGTGGGGCTAAGGGGTATAAACGTTGGCATGGCAGAACCCCTCGATGCCCGAGGGGATGGGCTGTTGCTTAGCCCCCCTCTGGCAGCGAACCCCATATCAACATGGTGCATCGCCGGACGCCCTTCTACCCTTGACCACCCCTCTCCCCCGCCCTCTGCCTCCACCCCCTCTCTCTCTCCCCACCCCCCTCTCCCCCCCACCCCCCCCATCTCCCATCTCCTCTCCTATCCATTTCCCTACATCTCCCCCCCCTCCTCCGCTCGTTTCCGTCCCCCTCACTTACTCTCCCCTCCCCCTCACCTTCCCCACGTCCTCCCCCCCCCTCCCCCACGCCTTTATTACCCCGGCGCCTCCACGGTAGCTGCCGGCTGGGGTCTGGTAGCGTTTGACCCCAGTGGTCAGTCAGCGAGCGGCCTGTGTGTATGTGTAGGAACATCCCACGCCGGGCTGTTCCCGCCGCTACGGCTCTGCTGGCCTCAGCCCCTCGCCCCCTCGCCCCCCTCGCCCCCTCGCCCCCTCGCCCCCTCAGCCCCCTCGCCCCTCAGCCCCTCGCCCCCTCAGCCCCTCGCCCCCTCAGCCCCTCGCCCCCTCGCCCCTCGCCCCCTCGCCCCTCGCCCCCTCGCCCCTCGCCCCCCACCTGCGGAAAGAGCAAGATTAAAGATTACCACGAAAAACCGCGCTCGCCTCTTACCTGTGGCGATTGTCTGGTGTAGGCCAGGGAGAGGGGTAGGGGGTTGGGTTGGGGGTAAGGGGGTGGGGTGGGGGGGGGCTTGAGGGGGCGAACGGTCGTAGAGCAAAGTGAAGGGGATGATCCCCCAGGAAGAGTGTAGGGTGGGGTGGGGTGTGGGGTGTGGGGGGGGAGATGGAACATTGGAATACCATGGACGAAGCTAGGCGAGAAAAAATGGGGGCAATTTGCCCCAAAAACATGAAATATCAGCAAAATTGCCAGATGGTTGGTTGGCATGTCTCTCCCTGCATATCCCATAGGGCAGATGGCAGCCTGCAGTTTTGTTGTTTGTAAATTACGATGGCTCTAGCAGTTTTGCAAAGGTATGTGCACTGTTAAGAGATATGGTGGAGCTGCAATACAATCTATCATGGCATGGGAGGTGGGCGGGAGGGGGGGAGGGGGGGTACGTACGCCATAACCCGTTGCATTTCCTTGGTTACGTCTGTTTATATTAGGATAGGCTGCCGCTATAGGGGGCGGTTTCAGAATTTTTTCTTGTCTATTAATCGGGAAAGAGTGGCGGGTTTTATTTCTCATGTAGGCCTGCGTCACGTACAGCTGGATCCCGGTGCTGGATAGCCGTGTGAATCCGTGAATATCTGGCTGAGATGTGAAGCGTGGCAATAGATTACATCAGAGGTAGAGCTGTGGGACGCGACGAACGAGCAGGCAGTGTCCAGCCATCTACGGAATGTCCATCTTCTCTGCCACGTGGTGTGGTGTGTCCCGCTTCGGAACATTCGTGTCTGGTCTCGTTTCTCGTTGATGTATTTCAGGATCTGTATCAGGACAAGCACTGCTACGGGTTAAGAATGTATTCACGTGGTATAAATCAATGGCTAATGTGATCTCCCAAAGGGTGGGTGGGGGGTTTGATATGATGCGGTGGTATGGTATAGTTGTTCTTGTCTGTAAAATCATGTCGTATGAAACCCCCCCCCCCCCCTGATCCGCCACCCTTCTCGGCACTCTACAACCCCCCTCCCCCCTCACCCCATCTTTCTCTTTCCCCTCGGTACTCCACAAGAGAGGAGGCTTCACTTCCCTCTCTGAGACTAGCTGCGGATTCCTGTAATACATACACCGCGCGAGATCACAACCCTTCTGTTTTCTCCCCGCGAGACCTTGCTGCCTGGTCTCCCGACTTCCTCCCACGAATATACGCGTCGACCCGGGGCAGTCTCCGTTCGCCAGAGGGCGCTGGTAGTCGGTTGCATCATGACCGTCGCTTGCCTGCCGACCCCGCTGCCGGCAACAGACGGCGCAACACAACGACCACACCCTCCCCCCCCCCCCACCCGCCACCACCACCAACTCTCCTCTCATCCACCCCCACTCCCTACTAGCGGATTCCCTCTGGCACTAACCCCTCCCCCCACCCCCACCCCATCCCCACTCTCTGTCTCACGCGCTGCCATGATAACACTCCGGACTTAGGTCTGGCTTGATCTTCCGTGCGGCCACTAAATCATATCACTTATCATAAGGTACATCGCGGTTGGGGTGGGGGGCGGGGGTGAGGGGGGGGGGTAGGAGTTGATCCGTCTCTGGGTCAGGCCTCCCTCCCTCCCTCGCTCTGTGCCGCCAGCGGACTGCTGAGTGACGTCAGGATGGGTTAGATGTCCTACACTTCTTTTCCTCCGTCCCTCTCTCCTCCATCTCCTCCCTCCCCTCCTCCTTCTTCTTCGGGATTCCCGGAGCTGGGATCCCCGGCGGGTGAACCAGTCTGACCTGTAACTCGCGCAGTGTTCATTCAAGCGCTGCCACACTGGGGGAGTCCGCGGCTCCGAAACCCTAGCCTACGTCTCGCCTCGCAGACCCCAGCCAAGGTCTCACATCGCAGACCCTAGCCTAGGTCTCGCCTCGCAGACCCTAGCCTTGGTCTCGCCTCGCAGACCCCAGCCTAGGTCTCGCCTCGCAGACCCTAGCCTAGGTCTCGCCTGGCAGGCCCTAGCCTAGGTCTTGCCTAGCAGACCCTAGCCTAGGTCTCGCCTCGCAGACCCTAGCCTTGGTCTCGCCTCGCAGACCCTAGCCTAGGTCTCTCCTCGCAGACCCCCGCCTAGGTCTCGCCTCGCAGGCCCTAGTCCAGGTCTCGCCTCGCATACCGTAGCCTAGGTCTCGCCTCGCAGACCCTAGCCTAGGTCTCGCCTCGCAGACCCTAGCCTTGGTCTTGCCTCGCAGACCCTAGCCTAGGTCTCGCCTCGCCTCGCAGACCTTGGTTGCGCAGACCCTGGCTTTGGCGGTCAAACAGTATAGATAGATATGCCACTGACTAATCCTTGTAGATATGTTTACCACCACGCGGATACCGTTATCGTTGGGAACGAGATAAAGGGCTGTGCCCTTGTGGATATGTGTTGAGGTAGCACCGGCTTCAATCAGTGTTTGGATACTGGAGAGGCCAGCCAGTGACACGTCCGTGATATAACAGTGACAGACAGACAGGTAAGAGACAACCAAACACACAGGGGGGTGTGTGTGTGTGTCAACTGGAGTGGGTTGTGATGGGTGGGTTCTATCCAAAACGCCCCCTCCCCTCCCCTCCAACAGACTTATACACCCCATCCCCCTGCCTCCCCCATTGTGTTGGGCGCCCCGGGTTGGCGCCACACTCTGCCAGTGTTTTTAACTGATTAAATGGTCCATGCGACCACTTTTATCGGTAGTTCCCAGAAATATGACATGTGATGTGTTTTTTGCGGCGCCCCGTCATACTCTGGGTTTGCCTCTTGTGTGTGCTAGGCCGACTCAATCATCTGGTGAGAGAGAGATTAACGATGCGTTCCTTGTCGCACGCGTAATCGGATTTTCATAAAATGTTGTTTTCGGCATTCAGTCGCACGTCTCGTGTCGCGATATGATCTCACATCGCGCGTGTTTGGCGACAGCAATCCCCACGGCGGGACACTCTCCCATAATAGGGGTCGCCACTGTTTGCTTTTCACTCTCCAAGTGGCCGTGGCGCTGCGCAATCAACGGCGGGTATGAGAACCGCGAAAACACTGCTAGAGCTACTGGAGTGCCATGCGCTGGTGGCGCCGTCTAGCGGGGACTGAATGAGTGTCTCGGTTGCGACTCGAACCTAGTTGGTTGGGTAGGTGGGTGGGCAGTGGCGTCTAGCGGTCATGCTACATCCACCCCTCCTTCCTCCTCCACTCCACCCCTCCACACCCCACTACCACACACAACCCGATAGACGTTGTGACGACGGCCTAACCCCAGAATCTCCCCCTCCCCCTCTCCCCCACCCTCCCGCCTCCATGTTCCCTCCTACCCGCCTGCCCTAGCCAGCTGTCCCAGAGACCGCACCCTGCCCCCCCGCACCACCTCCGCCCACCCCGTCCTGTCAACAGGCGGTGAAAAGACCCCTTATGCCGCGGGTTCCATGTGGAATGTGTGGCGCCTTGGGGTGGGATGGAGGGGGTGGGGGGTGGGGGGGGGGTGTCGGTGTCGTGGCTACCGTGCATAGATAGATACCCCGGGCAGGCAGTGTGGTACCCCCGGCAGTCAGTCTGTCCCGCAGTGTGTCCCGGCGGCAGTGGTTGTTAGGCAGGCGGGCGGGACGACACGCGGACGGATCGCTCCTTGTTATAGGATCGCAGGCTGCGTGCAGGCACCCTACCTACCTACACACCCACACAGCCACCTACCAACTAAACCGCGATATTATTGTCGTCACGTGAGCGCCGGTCGCCATAGCATCACTACTACTAAATACTACTACTACCAGACGCCAGTCAGTCAGGCCGTGCGCTCGCCAACCCGCGGCTTGTGGTTTGTGGCTTGCCCGTGTCACCACTGCCTTCTTATGTGGCTGGTGGCACATGGTCACTGACCGGGTGATATTTAAGCCGGGAGCCCCATTAAAACCTGACGGTGACGCCACACTGGTTTGACCCACATATGTCGAGCGCTTGACGCATATAGCCTTACCGTGACGTCACGCCCCTTTGATCCTGCTCGCTGGTCAGTGGCCATTCCTTCGTGCAGATCAGCCGATCTGTACAGTGCTGCCACCTATGGCTTCCATCTGAGGAGTTGGATAACCTGGATAATCCGGATTAGCAGCCATCCGTGAAGACGCATACTGTAAGTGTCTGGATCCACGTGGATTTAATAATGGTAGTGGTTTTTTCCTGTCTTTTTATTAACGGTACATATCGGTGTTAATGTGGTTGCTATGGTAGCATGCGCTCTCGAGTCGTTTGGACAATGGTACATTACCTTGTTGAATTGGTTGCCAAGGATACGTTGCGATGGTGGGATGGTTGCTAAGGGCACCTTTCCCTCTCGGGTCGATTACCATAGTTACTTTCAGCTCTAACGACGATGGTTGTTAGTCGTGTTGGCGTGGTCCTCTGTCCATCATGTATTTCGGATTATCTCTGGTCTATCGTGCCATCAGCTTGGTTGCTGCTAAGGGTTGCAAAGGATCAGGCACAAGAGATCTGAGATATATTGAATGCAAAGCAATTGACCTTGACTTGACCTTGCCGTGGCCGAGACCTTCGGCTTTACGGCATGGAACGAATGAGATTCTCGCGGTTCCCAGAATCATCGGTGTTGTCATGGAGACGTCGTCAAGGCCGTTTCCAATCTCCACCGACACCTGGTGAGATACATGTTTCCTTAGTTTAGAGGGGAGTATATGTACCTCACGATATCGGCTGCTAGTGGACACCTACTCCCAGGGAAGATCGGGGGCTCGAACCCGTGACTTCGGTGATCATTTGACCCCCATTGTCATAAGCGTCGGGTTGCGGGATCTCACTCTCCATCCAGCTAGGGGGCGCTGCGTTGAGGCTGGCGTGACTGGTGGCCACAACTTCAATGCAGTAGATGAGGGGGGGGGGGGAGGGGTGCACTGACCCCATGCGCGAGGAAGACGTTCTGGAGAGGGGTGATGGGGATGGGGATTAGGAGGGGAGGCAAATGGGGGCGGTATGCGGCGGAGGGGTGAGGAGAGGGAACCAGCCTGCCGCTGGGACAGCCCCCCCCCCCTCCCTCCCCCTCTAAACATAACCGCTCCCTGAAGACGAAGTTATCGACTGCGGAAATTTAGGGCTCCCTTCACGGGGTGAGCGATCGATGAGGGGTCACATAGGGTGCCTGTGAGGATGGGGGGGGGGGGTGTAATATACTTCCCTTGCCCTCACCGCGCCACCCACCCTCATTCGGGGCTTGGACCAGCCCGGGCGTATTAATACGGTGTGTGTTGGGTCGGTGCAGCGCGTGGTTGCCATGAAGGTGAATGTCATAAAGTGAAAGTCATGAAGTGAAGGTCAGAAAGTGAAGGTCATGAAGTAAAGAAAGACAAAAAAAGGTCCAGGTGACCTTCAGGGTACGATTTGACCTCTGTGTAGGTCGTATGACGACAATTAGGGCGAAAGGGGAGGTACAGAGGAGCCATGTCTTCGGGCATAACCCTACACTTCACGAAGACATGAGATATTTCGCTGCACAAACACAGGCATTTACACCGATGGGGCTTGAACCCCTCACCGGCCACTTGGGCTGGCCCAGTCGAGCACTGGAGGCAATAGGCGAAGGCGCTACCCATTCGGCTACGGGGTGATCCCCTCCCCTCCCTCTTTGGGAGGTGGATTGGTGTTCTATGCCGCCGTTTAGGAGATACGTGTCGTACATGAGAGGGGGATGGGTGGGGGGGGGGGGGCTCTGGGAATGATGGGATAAATCATGCATGAGGCCATCACCGGATCGTAGGGTCAGGCTCCGTGCCATGGGATTAACTGTTGGGGAACAGTCTCCACAGTATCCATGCTGCACATGGTATACCAACCCTGCCGCAGCCTGTGCCTGTCACACCCCATGCCCAGTACGGTGTCAGTGACCGGTTTCATCTGACACCCAACATCCGCTAGCGTAGCAAAGTGCGAGACTTCAACATCGGGTGTTTGAATATGGCTTGTGTATTGCTACAGAGGTCAAGGTCAGGGCAGCCGTGACCAATGGACGTCTCCACTGCACGCTCACGCGCCTCTCTAGCCACCCCCGCCCCCCATACACTCTCTCCAATCACCCCATGACGCATACTCATCGATATTCCGCCCCTTCCCACCCTAACCTCGTTACGAGCTTTATATGGTGGAAACCTACCCCCGCTGATACCCGTAGTCCTGGCTGGTACCCTGACCCTTGCCTGGCTGGTACCCTGACCCGTGGGTGATACCCATAGTCCTGGCTGGTACCCTGACCCTTGGATGCTACCCACAATGCCGGCTGATTCCCTGATACTTGCCTGGCTGGTACACTGACCCGTGGGTGATACCCATAGTCCTGGCTGGTACCCTGACCCTTGCCTGGCTGGTACCCTGACCCTTGGGTGATACCAATAGTCCTGGCTGGTACCCTGACCCTTGGATGCTACCCATAATGCCGGCTGATTCCCTGATACTTGCCTGGCTGGTACCCTGACCCTTGGGTGATACCAATAGTCCTGGCTGGTACCCTGACCCTTGGATGCTACCCATAATGCCGGCTGATTCCCTGATACTTGCCTGGCTGGTACACTGACCCTTGGGTGATACCCATAGTCCTGGCTGGTACCCTGATCCTTGGATGCTACCCATAATGCCGGCTGATTCCCTGATACTTGCCTGGCTGGTACACTGACCCTTGGGTGATACCCATAGTCCTGGTTGGTACCCTGACCCTTGGGTGATACCCATAGTCCTGGCTGGTGCCTGAACCACAATTTTGGCTGGACCACAATTTTGGCTGGTACCCAGAGCTCTGACTGTGTAGTTAACCCCGAGATCTGAGTGATACCAAAGCGTTCACCCTGGCCACTGGTACCCTTACCCCTAGTTAACTTCCTCTGTTCATGTTCATGGTAACTGCATCGTATCCTGTCTATTGCCTTTAGGAGCGGTGGGTAGAGGTCGAGTGGACAGGGGTGGGCAAGTGGGGTAATGATAATCTATTTGACGAGATTGGTGTGGGGGGTAGGGGGTGGGGGTAAGGACCATGACCCCTGTCACACACGGCCGTACGCCCGGGCTGGTGCTGGTGCAGTTGATTTATTTCACCGTGGCACGGACATTCTGGTCCGCTACAGCACAACCCTCACAGAATGAAAGTCACAGAATGAGGGTGCGGGCGGTGTGAAATCGTCCTGAGGGGTAGCTCTGTAAGAAATCGCTTAGAGCAAGCGACCCCGTGGCGGGGCAACGTGCAGCGGTGTCGTAAAGCAATATATTCTGTAATTTTTTTTAATTATCAGCCTCTTCCCTATGTCAAATAAGTATAGTCTGCCTTGAATTTAAATCCTGAAAGCCTGTGGGCTATCCGGAGAAAAGCAATTTGATCACCGGAGCAGAAGTGCGTCATAATTTTGAGATACTTTTAGTCTTGATTTTATAATGTAAAAAATATAAGATGGCGCATGTAAGTATATTGCTTTATAGGGAACCGCCAGCCTGGCCTCTAACGCTGCTTTACCGATTCATATAATACCCAATTGTCTATCCTCCAAATTACAGATTTTTTCGTCCTATCTATAGCTCGCAATAAAATTTAGAAGTGACCGCCGGGCACGATTTCGCCGCCTACCCAGGCGGCAACCCTTTTTGGAGGTGTGTCCGCGATTGACCAATCAGGAGGCGATACTCTAATTTATTCAAACCGGAAATTGCGCCTATTGTGTGAGCAAAACAAGAGCGCATGGTCATCGTTAATATAAAGAGCTGCGATTCTAACTCCAATCATGGCATTGTTGCGGAGTCCATCGTCGCAAGACGTATATCAATTTGTTTGGACGGTACTTTTCCATGAAGCACTAAGATCTTGCGCAACTGCACGGCTTGGAACTGCCGCTGTTCATCTGTAAATCGCGGTCCTGATCTCTCTCTCCGCGAGTTATAACGTAAGGCGGCGCCATATGAATAGTCACAATATGCGTCACTGCTCCCCGCAAAATGGCGCTCTGCTCGACATTGCTGGGGGCGGGTTGCCCTAATTTTGTTCTCCTTACCAGTCGGCCGAAACGAAGCGTTAACACTCGCCAATTTAACTTTAACATGTAAACTTTCGGTGCAGATCGCGATTAAATTAAGTTGGACACCCGCTTTAATGAAATCCACAATATATCGGTGCACGAGTATTTGCAATTCGAAGATTATCGTCGGATCAATGTCCAGTTGGATTTTATATTGGAACTTTGGAACTTTGGCTCCAGCAGACAGAATACAGTCCGGTTAAATAGTTCTTTGTTACCAAGAAGTGTGAGGGATTGGAATATTTCAGATGTGAAAATAGTTTGTTTACTCCAATAAACTTCTACAAGAAGTACAATTGATAAAAACAACAATGGCATGTTCTTTACCCTAATATAGAATGCATATGTAATCTGCTTTACTTTACTGAAATTTGCGGGGAGCGAATTCAAAGACAGGATATAGGTGGAAGATGAGGGGGAGGGGCACATTGATCGCTAGAGGTCATGGGTAATGTCCGACGGAGGGAAAACGGGAACACCTGGACCGAGGGAGCGGGGAGGGGGGGGGGGGGGGCTAGTCACGGTCAGTGCAGCATATCACTTTGAGGGTTGTAGCAGATCACTTTGACGTGTGTAGCAGATAATTGCAATGAGAGCACAGGTCCTGTTTCCACGGTTGTTAACCCGCTGTCTTCGTTATATTTGTTCCATGGCTGTTGCTCTTTCCTCAGCCCCGCCGCCCCCCACCCACCTCCACCGCCCCCTCCCTCCCCCGCAACCCTCTACCCCGTCCTCCCTCCTTCGCACCCCTCTTACCCATATCACCCTCTTTTCCCGCCTTCCCTCCCCCACAACCCTCTAACCCACCCTCCCTCCTTCGCACCGCCCTTCCCCTATCACCCTCCTCTCCCGCACCCCCCTCCCCCTCCCCACCCCCGCCACGTCCTCCCATTCCTCCTGGGCGGCCTCGTCAAAACAGTGTAGTCATTAGTGGGCCGCCTCCCGCCCTGCACCGCGCGGGCAGTGCTGGGTGTTATGACAAGTAATGGAATTCGCGCTCGTATTTCGGACGTTCCCCGCCATCCCAGTTCAGCATCCCACCACCAGGCGACCGGCCCTGGGGGTGTGGAACTCCCGCTACTGGGCGGGGAAGGAGGCAGGGAGGGAGGGAGGGGAAGATACTCCCTAATCAAAAACACATTCAGACTTCATATCCCTTTGATATCAGTCTTGGCATCTATTGCACCGATCGGAATGGTGACCCCCCCCCCGTCGCCCGGGTCGTTGCTCCATGCTAGGATCTTGTGCGTACCATTATTTTCGCATAGCTCACGTAATACTCGCCCAGTGCGGTTACTATACCAATTATTTCGTAGGACATAACATCTTTTATTTATTATTTTATGTAGTATTTGTGTTAGAAAGTCTCTTGTCGGTGTAACGCTAAAAATGATTATCGTATTCATCTACTATTGTGTAGCAACGGTAATGATAGGCTCTCACAAAGTGTGTTTGCGAACATTGTATTGCAAACATTGTAAGTCTCTGCTTGTGTTGAAATCTACGTGCTGATTTCCTATCTCTGTAAGTCTCGCCGCTGAGCAGCGAAAGGCGCCGTCTGCCGCGAGAACAGAGGCGAGATCTTTATCAGGCAGCGCCAACGTTTTAAGGTTTATCCCATCCATCAATCCATCTATATATATATATGTGTGTCACTGAGCAAATCTGTCGCCAAGCTGTATGTTTTCATCATCAGTGGCTCTATGAGAGTGGCACAGGGAAAGTCCCTCGTGGGTTCCATGGCGACAGATATCCCTGAAATCGTGTCAAAATAGTTCCGTCATTTTTGTGGGGTGGGGACCAATCCGGTGGCATGGGTAATATAGATCCCTCTCCCGCGCTTCCTCTTAGGTCCCTACTCCTCCCCCCCCCCCTTCCTCCACCCCCCCCCCTCCTCCCGCCCCGCCCAATTTCCTCTCTAACTGTCGCCACCATGTCTGGCCCGAACAACTGAAGAGAGAAAGCTAGAAGGGTGTGTGTGTATGTGTGCTGAAGCTGTGTGCAGACAGCAGCAGGGGCTGGGGCAACCCCGACTCAGGGGCTGGGGCATCCCCGGCTCAGGGGCTGGGGCAACCCCGGCTCAGGGGCTGGGGCATCCCCGGCTCAGGGGCTGGGGCAACCCCGGCTCAGGGGCTGGGGCAACCCCGGCTCAGGGGCTGGGGCAACCCCGGCTCAGGGCCTGATGCAACCCCGGCTCAGGGGCTGGGGCAACCCCGGCTCAGGGGCTGGGGCAACCCCGGCTCAGGGGCTGGGGCAACCCCGGCTCAGGGCTTGATACAACCCCGGCTCAGGGGCTGGGGCAACCCCGGCTCAGGGGCTGGGGCAACCCCGGCTCAGGGGCTGATGCAACCCCGGCTCAGGGGCTGGGGCAACCCCGGCTCAGGGGCTGGGGCAACCCAGACTGATGGGCTGGGGCAATCCCGACTCAGGGGCATGGGCTGGGGCAACCCCGGCTCAGGGGCTGGGGCAACCCAGACTTATGGGCTGGGGCAACCCAGACTCAGGGGCTGGGGCAACGCCGGCTCAGGGGCATGGGCTGGGGCAACCCAGACTCAGGGGCTGGGGCATCCCCGGCTCAGGGGCTGGGGCAACCCCGGCTCAGGGGCTGGGGCAACGCCGGCTCGGGGGCATGGGCTGGGGCAACCCATACTAAGGGGCTGGGGCAACCCACACTCAGGGGCTGGGGCAAGCCACACTCAGGGGCTGGAGCAACCCTGCCTCAGGGGCTGGGGCATCCCCGGTTCAGGGGCTGAGGCTGGGGCATCCCCGGCCCAGGGGCTGAGGCTGGGGCATCCCCGGGTCAGGGGCATGGGCTGGGGCATCCCCGGCTCAGGGGCTGGGGCTGGGGCATCCCCGGCTCAGGGGTTGGGGCAACCCAGACTTATGGGCTGGGGCAACCCCGGCTCAGGGGCTGGGGCAACCCAGACTTATGGGCTGGGGCAACCCAGACTCAGGGGCATGGGCTGGGGCAACCCACACTCAGGGGCTGGGGCAAGCCACACTCAGGGGCATGGGCTGGGGCAACCCACACTCAGGGGCTGGGGCATCCCCGGCTCAGGGGCTGAGGCTGTGGCATCCCCGGCCCAGGGGCTGGGGCTGGGGCATCCCCGGGTTAGGGGCATGGGCTGGGGCATCCCCGGCTCAGGGGCTGGGGCTGGGGCATCCCCGGCTCAGGGGTTGGGGCAACCCAGACTTATGGGCTGGGGCAACCCCGGCTCAGGAGCTGGGGCAACCCCGGCTCAGGGGCTGGGGCAACCCCGGCTCAGGGGCATGGGCTGGGGCAACCCATACTAAGGGGCTGGGGCAACCCACACTCACGGGCTGGGGCAAGTCACACTCAGGGGCTGGAGCAAACCAGACTCAGGGGTTGGGGCAACCCAGACTCAGGGGCTGGGGAAACCCAGAATCCGGGGCTGGGGCAACCCAGACGCAGGGGCTGGGGCAACCCAGGCTCAGGGGCTGGGGCAACCCAGACTCAGGGGCTAGGGCAACCCAGACTCAGGGGCTGGGGCACCCAGAATCAGGGGCTAGGGCAAACTAGACTCAAGGGCTGGGGCAAACCAGACGCAAGGGCTGGGGCAAACCAGACGCAAGGGCTGGGGCAACCCAGACGCAAGGGCTGGGGCAACCCAGACACAGGGGCTGGGGGGGGGGGGGGGCTGGGGCAACTGTTGACACTTCCCCAAGGGAACTGCCCCGTTGTAACTAATTTAAAGCCACGCAGCAAGATATATATGTGTCATCAGAGGATTGGCTCGAAAGGGACCTGTCTATGGTGACCTGTCTATGGTGACCTGTCTATGGTGACCTGTCTATGGTGACCTGTCTATGGTAACCTGTCTATGGTAACATGTCTATGGTAACATGTCTATGTTGACATGTCTATGGTTACCATGGTCATTTATCGCCAGTCAGACGTATTCAGACCATTCCACCATTTTTATTGGCGAGGCCCCTCCAGTCTCCGCTTTAGATGCCCCCTCCAGCCCCACCCTCTCCCCGTAGTCTGCCCCCCCTCCCCCCCACCCTAGACATCGATCAACTCTGAGTCACATTTGATTAGGGTAGTTTCCCCGGCAGCAGCCCACGCTGATACCGCGAGGGGAGGGATTACTGCCCCCCTCACACCCCTCACCCTCACCTTGACGTGGGGGTGACTAGCCTCCGCTAATCTCTCACCCCCCCACCCATCACCGTGACTTTGGGGTCTCCCGCCTCAGCTAATCCCTGACTACCACCACCCCACCCACCCAACCCCACCGTCACGTGTGGGTGTTCCGCCTCAGCTAATCCCTCACTCCCCCCCCCCCCCTCTCCCTTCACGGTGGAACTGCATCTTGGGTGAATCTTAGGCTGGTTATGGGTGGGGGGCGTGGGGAGGCATCCAAAACCATTGGGCAAAAGCTGATTCAGGAGAAAGTTTGTTGCATTCAAAAATTGTTTACTTGGAGGACATCGTCCCTCTCTGTTCTGTCAAATCCAGGCACCAGCTTAATGTGACGTCATACGGCAAACTATCCTTCTCAAATCAGACGTCCCAACAAAACTGTGCTCTGATCCAGACCATTGTAAACCAGGCTAGGGCATCTTTAAATCACTGATGTGAACAAGATTACATGAAAACATCGCTGCTGTGAGTCAGTTGTTTTAAAAAAACTACATCGGGCTTAACCAATGGCGAAATAGCGACCCGTCGGTCATGCTATGTTTTCTTTGGGAAGGTTTGCGGCTTTAAATCTCCAGGAGCACTTTTTGTTCTCCCGGTTCCATTCCCTTTGGACAATGGTATCCTTTGTGTTCCGTCGTTCCGAGACATCTTCAGCGTGTTATCGTCCTGCTGTAATTTCTTGCATAGTTTTTACATTTTGATCTAACCCGTCTGCTTATCGCGAAAAAATAAGGAAGAGTAATTTCTTGTTCTACGTATGAAGACCTGTTATAATCTGGCGTTTTGATCCAGTTCTGTATTAACCAGCGTCAGTCGTACCCCCCTCGGATCCCGAATCACATTAGGAGCGACCAACGCCCCTTGTACTACACCCCCCCCCTCCCCTCCTCCCCTTCCCCCGCCTCTTCCATCATATGTGTTATCTCCACCATATGGGTGTATTGCAGTAACTTATAGCTAATACAGTTAAAGTTACTGGGGCGCAACGTTATGTATTTAGACAGGAAGATACGGTCTGCGCCATTCGTGTTGTCATGGTAACCAGCATAGCTGATAAACCTGGAGCAGAGGATGGTCGCCAGAGGGCGCTAGTGAACACAATGAGACGTATGTAGAGATTGTCATCTGGAGGGACAAAGGCCAAAGGGAGAGGGGGTATATATGTGGGAGGGGGTATATATGTATGGGACTGATCTTAAGGGACACGACCCTTGAAGGGCGGGGGGGGGGGGTAGAAATGCACGAAGTGGGAAACAAGCGAGTCGGGTTGAGAGAGCAGGGACAGGCCTGGATGACACAGGTCAGGGAGGGTGAGGGGTGGTAGTAGGGAGGGGGGGTTAGTATAAGAGGTGGTAAGGTTTGCTACAGCGCCAGTATATGACCCCCACCCTTTATTGATGCCCGACCCGTACCTCCCCCTGTCGCATGATCCCCTTTGCCAACCATGTCTGCACCCCCCCCCCGTCACACCCTCCGCCCCCTCCCGCCACTCCCCCCCCCTTTCGCCGCCCTCCCTGCCCGCTACCTCCTCCTCCCTCCACATCCCTTCCCTCCCCGTCCCCCCACCACCCCTCCGGCGTCCCACTGCCCTCTCCCCCCCCCCCTCCCTGCCCGCTGCCTCCTCCTCCCTCCGCATCCCCTCCCTCCCCGCATCCCCGCCCCCCCCCCCTCCTGTGTCCCACTGCCCTCTTCCCGTGCCCCCCCCCCCCCTTCCCCCCCCCCCCCCGCCTCTTGTGGTCGGAGAATGTCGTTGTTTGGAGGACCCCAAGGCACCATATGGAGGGCCATGTTCAACGCTATGCAGAGCTTGTTCCTCTCTCCCAGAGACAGTGCGCGTCTGGTCAGCATTGCGACTGTGAGACTGGTGCGTGGGTGGGTATCTAGCTAGCTGGCCTGGGGGGGAAGGCTGGGGATGGGGGGGTAGGGGGGATGCAGGGGCTGTGATTGCCCAGACAGTGAATAGGGCAGGGACAGACCCAATTTCTGGGACGACCAGCCCTGTTACACAGCCACACCGCGTCCCGTTGTCAATATATTGTAGCAATTCCAAGGGGATTGGACGTAATTCGACGGACGATTTACAAGGGTTTCCTCCAGCCCATGTTTCCCATGTGTATTGTCTCTCCCAGACCAGCCATCTTCCAGGGTATCTGGGGGTTCGCACCCAACTGGGTGAATATCTCTGTTGGCACAAGACCAAAATGTCCCTCTCTGATAAAAGTGCATATGGGATAACCAGAAGAGTGTAGTATAATATAGATGTGAATACGATATGATATGTTATATTAAGTATATTCATTGTGAATTTTATTTTCATAGAGTAACTTTCCTCTAAGTCGCGTCTTACTGCTGTTTGTGTTTGAAGACAAAGTGACTGATAGGCCCAAGGAGGGATGGGTACAATCTCTCATGTTGTGATCTTCTTTGTCGCTTTATGTTGTGCCATATCACTAGATTTTGGTTTTATTCGAGTGAGGTTTAGGAGTACTTTCAGCCAAGAAGCCATGTCACAAAACTATCAGGAACAAACACACAGCAAACAAAGACCAAGGCGCCACCCTTCCCCATCATTGTCAGTGAGAATATATGTCAGGTTATATGACGTCCTCCTCTAGTAAATAAAAACACAATGTGCATTGCGCGCGCATCCAACCCTCCTTGCTCTTGACATGCAGTTCTCCGCCCCTTGCCCTAAACATGGCGCATAATAACAAGAAAGAAGTTTGTCGGGGTGAAGTGACAATTAATGTTTAAAACTATAACATAATTACGACATAATCAAACATTTGTTTTAAACCATTCATGATATATATTGAGAGGTACATGTCCTACATTTTGTTATCGCTCCCCCCCCCCCACCCCTCTCACCCGCTTGTCGCCACGCCGCCAACACTTCCTACAAATCTGACATGACGGACCACCACTTTACGATATTTAAAAGACGTAGGAACATCCTATCCATGCCTCGCCCTGCCGTTCCACAGGAAGGAAGGGAGGCCAGCTCTCGTACCTCACCTGGCCAGGCAGAGGAACAGTCAGGCAGACCGACTGCCAGACGGCGCTATCCGTCACTGCCACGGAAGACGGCGGCTATCTCATCCCGAGTGCCAAGTGGGCGATAAATGGGTGCGTTAGGACAATGCCGCGGCCCCCGCCGCCGCCACGTGGTTCCAGACAGCGTTTCTCGGCCGATAAGGCACCACTAATTATAGACAACCTCTCGCCGCCTCCTCGAGTAGTCGGCACCTCGCTGCCCCACCCCCTCTCCCTCCCAACCCCCGCACCCCCCCCCCCCCTCTCCCTCCCTCCGGCAGGTGAGCAATCCTTCGGGCTCAGTGGAGGACGCACTTCGCTGGCGGAGTTTTGGAGGAGTCGAAAGGTCACGTGTTGTGAAACAGGTAGCCACTGCCCTCTGCACTGTGCCTCAGAGACGGACCGGGTGGGCGATAATAGGTCTCAAAGGGCCCATTAATGGGCGTCCCCCCTTGTCGCGCAGGGACTTCCGTCTATCGCGATCTGTTCTCTCCGCCTCTTGTCATTTCATATTTCACCTTTCTTTCGCCCTATCCCCCCTGTCTCGCTTACACGCCCGTAGCGCTCAGCCTCACTCTGCCCCGTTCCTCGTCTGTCTCTACAACTGTCATTATGTCGATTATGTCTACACTACTGTCGATTGCTGTCTGAATATTGCAGCATCCAGGAAAATTGCGTTGCTTTCAGGATAAAAAGCCCCCCCCCCTCCCCCCTTATATCTACTCTGGCTGTCGTATCCTCAAAGCAAAGGCTAAGCCCCCCCCCCCCTTATATACTCTGGTTATCGTATCCTCAAAGAAAAAGCTAAGCTCCCCATTATATACTCTGGTTATCGGATGCTCAACCAAAATCCCGTATATATACTTTGTTTATCGTATCCTCAAAGCAAAAGCTAAACTCCCCATTATAAATTCCGGCTGTCGTATCCTCAAAGCAAAATGTAAAATCCAAGCCCCACCCCCCGTCCTTTATATCTACTCGGGAGTATCATGTCGTCAAAACAAAATAGTACCGCTTTATTCAACCATGTTATTAGGAGACTAAAAGTCTCTATTTTGAACACGGTGAACCTGCAACAAATATTTTAAAGAATGTTCGATCTGTCCCTCTTATTTCATAGCCTCGCTGATGACATTGCGACATAGGAGCATGCATAATATTATGATAAAACATGACTAGGTCACAGGTCAGTAAGTTAGTGGTGCCACCTATCGACTGCAGGGGTACCACCGAGCCAGCGATGTAGGGATGGCAGTGTATACACCGGGTCTCGTAACCGCTGGGCCACTGCGGGAGACCGGGAGTTGGCTCCAGATCTGCCATCTGCCCCTCGCCGAGACTTGTCTTCCGGCTGACTGCGCCATGGCCCAGCGGTCCGCGGCAGCTACTGATAACAATGTTTGCGTAACACAGGGTGACGACAACTGCTCAAGTGGGGCGATGGTGGGAGGATAATAGAATATCGATTGACCCTGATCACGTGACCCGCAGCGACGCCATTTCTGTTGACCTGAGCGCCAGCTATCATCGCAATCTGGTGGTGGAGTCCAGCTGAAGAGGGCACGATTTATTGGTCGGGGGGTCACGTGTATGTCAGCAGTGACTGCCCATCGAGGGGCGAGATGCTGCCCGCCTGACTAAAGCCTTCCCTTCGCTAACTGGAGCCTTGCCTTCGCTGACTGAAGCATTGCCATCGCTGACTGAAGCCTTGCCTTCGCTGACTGAAGCATGGCCTTCGCCGACTGAAGCATGGCCTTCGCCGACTGAAGCCTTGCCTTCGCTGACTGAAGCCTTGCCTTCGCCGACTGAAGCCTTGCCTTCGCTAACTGGAGCCCTGCCTTCGCTGACTGAAGCATTGCCATCGCTGACTGAAGCCTTGCCTTCGCTGACTGAAGCATGGCCTTCGCCGACTGAAGCCTTGCCTTCGCTGACTGAAGCCTTGCCTTCGCCGACTGAAGCCTTGCCTTCGCTAACTGGAGCCCTGCCTTCGCTGACTGAAGCATTGCCATCGCTGACTGAAGCCTTGCCTTCGCTGACTGAAGCATGGCCTTCGCCGACTGAAGCCTTGCCTTCGCTGACTGAAGCCTTGCCTTCGCCGACTGAAGCCTTGCCTTCGCTAACTGGAGCCCTGCCTTCGCTGACTGAAGCATTGCCATCGCTGACTGAAGCCTTGCCTTCGCTGACTGAAGCATGGCCTTCGCCGACTGAAGCCTTGCCTTCGCTGACTGAAGCCTTGCCTTCGCCGACTGAAGCCTTGCCTTCGCTAACTGGAGCCCTGCCTTCGCTGACTGAAGCATTGCCATCGCTGACTGAAGCCTTGCCTTCGCTGACTGAAGCATGGCCTTCGCCGACTGAAGCCTTGCCTTCGCTGACTGAAGCCTTGCCTTCGCTGACTGAAGCATGGCCTTCGCCGACTGAAGCTTTGCCTTCGCTGACTGAAGCCTTGCCTTCGCTGACTGAAGCCTTGCCTTCGCCGACTGAAGCACTGCCTTCGCCGACTGAAGCCTTGCTTGCTGACTGAAGCCTTGCCTTCGCTGACGGAACCCTTGCCTTAGCCGACTGAAGCATTGCCTTCGCCGACTGAAGCCTTGCCTTTGCTGACGGAAGATTTGTCTTCGCTGACGGAAGATTTTTCTATGTTTATTGAATTACCTGCATGTCTTTAATTTTTGTTCTATATTAATGATATTCATTTGCCTCCATAATACTTTTTGACAGGTAATTGACGGATATTAGATTGCGGTTGGAACATTAGATTTTAGAAATAAAACCTCATGCTGGTAGTGACATGGGCTCCATACTGTGTATGTTATCACACGGACGACGGTTTGTTCTTAGAGAGCCAGTGTTCTGCTTTAAGGAGATATCGTCGCTTTTTGTGGACTAAAGTTTTAGATAGCGAGCGTGTCCCATGGGAGGCGATATCAGGCGATATTATCGGAAGCGGGGAGGAAAGAGGGGGGTCATGCATGGACGCGATGTGGGCGCGGGGAATACTCTGTTCGGCTTGATAGGGAGACACGAGGAACTAGGGGAGGGGGGGTGGGGTGGCGGGGGGGAGGGAGGGAGGGGGTGATGGAGATTAGGGGACGGGGTAAAGCTGGGACGGGAGCTTTGTGGTGTTGGTTGAGCGGGCAAATAGAGAGAGGGGTTTAAAGGCTAGGGGAGCATCAAGACCGGGATCTGGGTGGGCGCACGTGCTCGTCTATGGGCGATATTAGGGGGAAAGGAGGGGTGGTGGTGGGCCACAGCTGGAAGGACATCATATCGAGGGAGAATATGAGATGGAGCCTAAAGAGGGATTGGCTGTGTAGACAAGGACATAGTTTGAGGTAGGGGGGGGGGGTTTGCGCGCGGGTGCGGTGTCCATGGAAACGGGACAGAGCGGCGCCGCGTCTGGCTGTCTAACCGGAAGTGGTGCCATGCTTGTCCTTGGCGGGATAATGGGATTCAACAGGATTTATTTGATGTTAGTCATCTGACAGATCCACGCTCAGACCATGCTCAGCCCCTACCCTCACCCATCCTCCATCGTCCCTCACCTTACCCCCTACCCTCACCCATCCTCCGCCTCCCTCACCTCACTCCCTACCCTCACCCCATCCTTGTACCCACCTATCCTCATCTCACCCTCGCGCCACCCTCATTCAATTTTCAATCCACACTCTAACCCCACCCTCACCCCCTACACCTACCCCTACAATAATAAACCCGTCCTGACCTCACACCACACATTCCGTACCCCCACGCTACCCACACCTTCACCCCACCCAACCTCAACCCACACCCTCACCCCAACCCACCCTTCTACCTTCTTGCCCCCCATCCCCACCAATACCCTTGGCGTCGCCTCTCACAGCATCCCGTCCACTGGACCAGCATACCTGACCGAGTCACTCTCCCTGGTCTCCCTCCCTTCACACCCCAATGGGCGGCAGGAGGGGGGGGGGTGGGGTGTTCCCAAATCACGAAAATAATGCTTAGTCGTTATCGCTTCGCGAAAATACTTCAACCGTAATCCCGGATCATGGAGATTACTGCTTAATTGGTGTACAAATATCTTGCTCTGTGTGTAGGGAAGTGGTGTGGTTGTTGACGGAAACAGTTCTCCGGGCGTTCCCTCAGACGTGGATCCTGTACCCACTATCGTAGATCACTTGATTAATCCTCAAATATGGGATCAGATCAGAGATAATCTCTGATCAGATGATATCCACGTAAAGGATATGTATGCAGGAAAATGTATTAGTGTTACTGCATATATAAGTAGACAATCGCCGTTATGGCTTTTAAATTACAAAAGACGAAGAAAATTACCCACTCGGGATGGATTGCCCACCTGTCCATGATCTCAGATTATAAAAGTAGAGCCTGGTCGATAACTTCAGATTTCTTTCTGTCGGTGGGGTTGGGTAAAATCGGCGTTCCCAAGTCACGTAGTTCTAGGTGTAACTTTCCCACTTCTCGAATAATTACATTTGTCATTCACGAGGGTCGAGGAAATCCTGATTCCCGAATCACGGGGGAGATCACCACATCACCTAAAGTGACCAATCACGATGAACGTGAATATCCCCCCCCCCCCATGCCACCCTTCGCGAAGACCAGGGACAGTAGTTGAGTTCAAAGCGATCGGGGCTGAATAGCACATAAGCATGGAGCGGTTTCTAACTTACGGGACCAGGGGTGCGTTGCATATGGGTGTCGATCGCGTGCGCACGCCATCGGCAACGACAAATAAGGATTTGAACTTGGCGGATTGGTCAAGGACGCGTACAATTTTGAACCGGAAGTGGGGTATGGTTCGCCGCGATCAAGAGCAGCCTCGCATGATAATATCAAACTCTGGACGACGATTCTTCTCAAATAAGTGGGGATAACCCGTAAATATCGATGCTTTATAGTTATCTTTTATTTATCAATATTTACACTATTTAGATTTTCCTGCTATTTCCAAAGTGAAGACATTTATTTAGTAGATATCCCGCAACAAATGGAAATAGTTCGATGTGACCAATGTCGTTGCATAGCGAGCTCCGAGTGACCAAAAATGTTTGCGGCGGTCGAGCGTGCTCCGCAACTCAACCCAGGGCTCAGACTAACGGTTTCCTTGCGGTACCTTGGCTCTGGACCCCTTGCGGTGGACTCAGCAATGTAACCAGGCAACCTGACCATCTCCCAGACGTCGATCTGTAAACAAACACAGCCTCGTTCTGGGTAACACACGTGGTGTCCACTTCCGGTGCTGTCTGCCCGCTGGGTCTGTGGACTGACTGGGAGGGGGAAGGGGGGGGGGGGTCTGGATGAGGCGGGGGGGTAGCAGCCGTATGGAACAGCACTGGTCACACCGGAGCACAGACCCATGGTGTACTGACCCGAAGAAACGTATTGGAACATGTGTATTCTTTGACTGACTCCAGTCCAACAATCCCACTTCCCGTCAGTCCCAAGCCATGACTGGTGCCTGGACCCAAGCATGCACGACACAAGGCACAGCAAGGGCGATGCCCCCTGGCGGATGAGACGGCTCAGTGCTCAGCGAATCCCAAGCCCAGATTGCTTCACATAATGTGTGAGTCATAACGCACCCATGCACGTCAGCCCGAGCGGCACAGCGGTGAAACTGAAAGAGGGTAAACATGTGGCCATATCGCTGCATGGATAAGAAGCGAGTCTTGGAACGGACTCAAATATTAACTCAAGCCTGTTATATTCCCGTAGTGGTATAGGCAGTGGCTTCTGTGTACGTTCTCGTACACAGTGACACGTATGCTGCAGGATGTGGCTCCGTCCATGTTTCACTGCCTTCTGTACATCGCGGTCTGTGATGAGCAGTTAGCCTTGTGTTGGGGGTTGTGTCATGCCAACGGCTTATCCAGTGTTTACAGCGCTTTTTGACGGACGCATTTTCATCTTCGGTTGTCCATCTTGCCAACTACCTTATTTAAAACAAGGTACGTGCTCGTTGGACATATATATATATATATATATATATATATGTCCACGGGTGTATATATACTTGGTCTGATTTAAACGAATTGTGTCACCAGTATACCTGAGCAGGACAGTCGTCACTAAACAAGGGTTCTCTGTCAGCCTGTCAACGGCCAGTCTAAGTCCCGGATATTTGATCAGGTCTCTTGTTGCAGCTCGGACCAAGGCTTCTCCATACTCCCATCAGCGGCGACCTTCGTCTCAAAGTTTTGACCAATCCGGTCTCCTGTTGCAGGTGTGACAATGGCTTCTTCATCTGCCAATCAAAGTTGTCCTTAGTCTCAAAGTGTTGACCAATCAGGTGTCTTGTTTCAGATCTGACCAATGCTTCTTTATCCTCCAATCAGCGGCGAGTTAAGTCTCAAAGTGTTGACCAATCAGGTGTCTTGTTTCAGGTCTGACCAAGGGTTCCCCATCCTCCAATCAGCGACGAGTTAAGTCGCAGATCTTTGACCAGCTGCTGGTGCAGTCCGTGGCTGCCAACAAGAGCCGGAAGCGGATCTCGGCGCCTGGTCTCTATGCCACCTTTGACCCCTTGATGGAGCGGGATGAGAACGAGGCCAACAGAGAGCCGCTCCCACTGCGACAGTCTCGGCCGCCAGATGGCACCGCGGGCGGTGGCGGCGGCGGCCGCGAGCTGCCTCCTGGTGGCGTGAAGAGAAGGTCGGCGGCTTTCGGAAACTGTCCGCCAGGTGGCGAGAGGACCGGAAGTCCCATTGACGAGAATGAGGAGTGGGCCAAGGTAAATATGATGACGAAGGTGCACGTGTGCAGTTTATAAATAGTGTGGTATATATACATGTATAGCAGAGCATAATATGCATATATAATTAATCATCAGCTGAAACAAACATTAATTGTCGATTAATAATTACATGCGTAATTTTATCTATTTTTTCTGGGCACTAGCTCACAGAATCAGACTATGTCCGAATAATGGTATAAATAACTAACAGATGATGATCAAATAATACTGTACAAAGCGAACAATATCTTCACACTTGGCCTTGTGTTACCATGGCTGTGTGTGGGTCACCCTCTGGCTTGTGCTGCCATGATTGTATGTGGGTCCGAGGCCCACCGGGAGACGCCTCAGGTACTATGTGGCTCAGTCGTCATGGTGATAGCCTTATGGAGGAGTAGGAGACTTATCCGGATCAGAGAACACCTGGATACTGCCAATTTCTATGCTGTTCTTAATCCAGATGTTAAAGCCGGGGATCAGGATCCTCCCTACAGTCCCTGAATGTAATCCGGATAGCTCCTGGAGACACTTTGATCTGGATTGGACCTGTATTGTATCCGGATCGATGTGTAGCTTTCAGGGTCTGCTAAGGAGTCGTTCTGGTGAAGATTTGAATTCGGAATTAAACATTTGACTATATTTGCTAATAACCCCTTTTGATGACCTGTGGAATCTGAAATCAATCCTGGTATCGCTTGATCCGGGTTGGACTGATCCGGATTGTACCGCCGCAAGGATATGTGGGTAAGGGACGGCCGGCGTGTGTTGACGTGTCCTTCTGGCGCAGATTGCAGACATCCTGTCGAGCTGCGGCGGTCGGATGTCGGCCTCCAGCGAGTACACAGACTACGGCGACTTCGAGAGGCGGCTCCAGAAGATCTTCTCCGACGAGAAAGGTGATCCAGAGAGACGACAGAATGTCGACATCAGCAACCCCTGATCCTGGAACCCTGCTCCATACATCCCCTGCCATCCCTACCCCTCAGTGTTAGCCTCGCACTGCCAAACCCGCACCCCCTACCTCGTAGTCCTATTCCCGCACCCCCAACCCCGCACGCCCGACCCCACACGCCCGACCCCACACGCCCTACCCTGCACTCCAAACTCCCGCACCCCATACTCCGCATCCCCAACCCCACATCCTCAACTTCCGATCCCCAACCCCACACCCACACGCCGCAGCCCCACCTCATACCCCCTCGACGCACCCCCGCGCCACATCCCCACGCCGCACCCCCACGCCGCTCCCCCACGCCGCGCCCCCACGCCGTACCCCCACGCTGCTCCCATGCTCACATACTAACGCCGCTTTCAGTTTATTTCTTTGCTTTTTGCACAGTTTTATTCCCCAAACTGCGCCGCTATGTGTCTGCGGCACGGTTCACGCGAGTTATGTGTGTCGGATGCCTGTCTTTGATATAGGGTTTGTCTTACTGTAGCGTTACCCCCCGTGTCGGACAGCGGTAGCTTCAGTCGTCTTCCGTTTATTTGCCTCAACCCTTCAGCGCACAGTGACAGGCATCAGTCTTTTTTCTTACAGTAGCAAAAGTCATCTGTCGTCCAATGGCGTGTTGCCATACTGTGAGCGTCAGTCCATTGTCATATTGTAACGTCAGTCATTTGTCAAATAGTAGCCTCAGTCGTTTGTCATACAGTAGCGTCAGTTTGTGACATCCAATAGCGTCAGTCCTTTGTTGTTTGTAACTTCATTCCTTTGTCATATAGTAACTTTATTCTTTTGTCAAATAGTAACGTCAGTCCTTTGTCATACAGTAACTTCATTCCTTTGTCATATAATAGCGACAATTGTTTGTCATACAGTAGCGTCAGGCTTTGACATCCAATAGCGTCAGTCCTTTGTTGTTTGTAACTTCATTCCTTTGTCATATAGTAACTTTATTCTTTTGTCAAATAGTAGCGTCAGTTCTTTGTCATATAGTAACTTCATTCCTTTGTCAAATACTAGCCTCAGTCGTTTGTCGTATAGTAGCGTTTGTCTTTTGTCATACAGTAGTTGTCAACTGCTTACAATCGATCTCCTTATCTTAATATCGGCAAATAGTCTTTCTTTGGTCCCCTTGAAACGGAAGCTGCTCACTGGCTCAAATTGTGAGTGGATGAAGCGACGCTAGGGTTTCTGTCCCTGGCCGTCTTGTGACCCCAAAGGTCATTTGCCTTTATTTGTAAGAGTGAAGGTCAGAGAGGAGCCATGTGCATGGGATAAGATCCCTACACTCTTTGTATTATCCATTCTTGGTCCTTTCAAGAAATGTGAATGTACCGTTCTACTGACTTTCTTAGCGTTACGGCGGTGCGGCTGGCACCACGCAAGTTGCTATCAGTCTACCTCCTTTCTTGTGTTGGATACAGGTTCGTGGGTGGGCAGGTTGCTTGTCCGCAGTTGTCGTCAGTCATGATGCAACCATGACACGTCCGAGCCTTGAGCGTCCGCAATGTAGTCTTAAGGGATGGCGTTATGACTGTTTCCTAGTCCTTGCACCTGTAATGGTGACTGAATATCATGGAGTACGTTACTATTAAGACAGCGAAAGGCCACAGAAGCACGTTCCGTGAAGCTCCCCACCCTCACCCATCTCCGAGATTTGACGGAATAGTTATCACTGGGGAATGCGCAGCTCTTTATCTAGCTTTTAACGTGGTTACTTGTGTTATTTCAGCTTCAAATGGTGAAAGTGACTAACCTCCAAATTGTTTCAATTTGTTTCCGTGTTGCAGTGTGTAACAAGTTTCTGTGCTGCACCAGGCCAACGGCCACTAAGCTTCAGTCTGTATTACCCACTGTGTGTTTATGTATCGTGTCGTCTGCTGCTTGGTGTGACGTCATTCAGCTTGCCGCGTGACGTCATTGTGGGATTTCCCCCTCCTCGTGGTGACGGGGGCCCCCTTTCGTTGCATGACCCTTGACCCGTGCATGACCCCTGACCCCTGTGATTACTTTCTCGTTCTTTGTTTTTTATCTGCTTGGTCAGATTGGGGACAATATGAGTTGGTGTTTGTATAGCCTTCCCGACCCTGACAAGCCGTCAACTACGGCAAACATTGACCCTGTTACCGAGCCAGGTACTGCTGTTGTAGTGATATGTATCATTGACCACAAGAAACCCTAAGTAGCAATCGTCAAGTTGTATAGTAGCATCATTTGCCCAACAATCGCACCCTCACGGCTTGTCTCCTGCAACGTATGAGCTTAATACACGTAGCACTTAATACATGTGGCACTGACCAAATGTAGCACTTACTAAATGTAGCACTGACTAAATGTAGCACTGACTAATGTAACAATTACTAACTTGTAACACTTACTAAATGTAGTACTAACTATATATATTGCACTCCTTCGTCCGTGCAACTAACATGTACCATGCCGCCACACATTACTGTTTATAATAAAGTATAGTAATATAAGAAACTGGCTGCAAATTACGGTGAAAGCCCATCTGCTATGTTAAATATTGATGTATCAAGAATATTATGACCGGTGGATTCATACTTAATTATGTGAATTCTTTATGATAACAATTTGATTTTGAGTTCAACAATATAATTTAAGGAAATGTTGCACACTAGTTGTTTCGGGTTCTCCGTGGGACCCTGGCTGTTTGCGATGTGTTCGATGACCCCCGTATCGTCTCTCCTCCCCCCCCCCCGCCACCCCTAGCAGCCGGTCGGGCTCGCGTTCAGAGCGTGGGCGAGTGGCTCGAGACCGTAGGACTGCCACAGTACGAGAACACACTCGTCGCCAACGGCTTTGACGACATGGACTTTATGGTGAGAGTGTCACAAGGATGTTATTATCAAACCACCATGTATCATCTGTTGCTGTTCCATTGTTGTTTACCCGCAAAAAACGATCTACAAGTAGGAACCAGTTTTTACTAACTGATCTTCAAGTTTTAGTAACTGATCTACAAGTTTTAGTAACTGATCTACACGTTTTAGTAACTGATCAACAACTAGGCACCAGGTTTTAGTAACTACAAGTTGGCACCAGTTTTTTTGTAATTGATCTACAAGTTGGCATCAGTTGTTAAACCGACACGATTATAGACAGATAAAGTTTGTCATAACGCGCTCCTGCAGCTAACGGATTATAACTGCCAACAGCTTCCTCTATTTTACTACTACAAATAATAAAATTAATGATAATAATAATAATAATAATAGCACGAATTGGAGAGGCTTTTATCTAAATCTAATTAACTTTTAACTTCAAAAAAAGATAAACTTATGTTAAAACGTTGCACTGTCTGATGTGACGATTGCAGGGTGCCAATGTCCTCGAGGCGAGTGATCTTCATGAGATGGGCGTGACCTTGGAGGAGCACAGAGACCGCATCCTGACTGCGGCCGCCAAGCTACCCTTGTTACGGCCTATGGGTGAGGCCGCGGCGGGGACCCGAGGGGGGGGGGGGGCTCGTGTGTAATGCAGGTGCTTTCAGATATCTCACGCCGTGCTCACAGAGGTTTATGTAACGTTTTAGTGACGTATCAAGTATTTTGAATAAATAGTATATGTTTATATTTGGCATGAGCATGCGGAACCATTATTTAGTGCATGCATAAACTGTTTCTCTTATTTACCGACATTGATATAAGTAAGAAGGAATGATGTTACTTCAATGTCGAATAGACGCGGTGTATTAAAGTAGTGGACATACAACATGGGATGCTAATGTTGACTACCCCTTGGCTTACAGTGGAGGGGGTGACCCCCCGCGGAGTGGAGGAGTGGCTCCGTTCTCTCCGGCTATCGGAATATGTGGAGAGGTTTCACCTCAACAACTACAACTCGATAGACCGCGTGCGCAACATCTGGGAGCTGGAACTCAACTCGGTGCGTACGCCCGTCGTGACGTCATTCAGCACTGCCTGTCGTGATGTCATGCATGACTATCGTGACGTCATGCACCGCTGGCGTTACGTTATTCAGCAATGTCTGTCGTGTCGTCATGCCGCGGAGTCCTTCGTGACGACATCAGCCCGGTCCGTCGTGACATCATGCCGCAGAGTCTGTCGTGACGTCATTCGGTGGGGTCTGTCGTGACGTCAGAGGGTCCGTCGTGACGTCAGAGGGTCCGTCGTGACGTCATGCCGCAGGGTCAAGCATGGTTCATAACATCAAGCAGGATTTGTCATAACGTCATTCAGCAGTTGTCATGCAGTCAATTATAATATAAGGCGTTCGATGTTTTGTCGCAGTATTGTCGCGACGCCCTTCAGCAGCCTAGGTTATGAAGTCATGAAGGATATCAGACATTGAAATAGGCTGAAAGTAGCAAGACTGCTGCAAAAATGTCTAAACAGTGTCTGGCGATGTTGAAGGTACATGGGCTCTGTGTGACGTCACTGGAGGTACATGGGTTCCGTGTGACGTCACTGAAGGTACATGGGCTCCGTGTGACGTCACTGGAGGTAAACTCTGTGACGTCACTATTAGTAAGTTATGATATGTGTGACGTCACCGAAGGTTCCTGAGCTCTGACGGCACTGTTTGTAAGTTCTGTATGACGTCAATGGTTGCAGGTGTTGGACGTAGGGACGCTGGGCCACCGAAAGCGGATCCTGGCCTCGCTGCGCGTGCCATCGGACGCCGACGCGGTGTCTCAGGGAGATGATTTCCTCGACTTTACAAAGGGCAACGTAAGTAGGGTGTCTGAGGAGGGGGGTTGAGGGGGTGGGGGCTGCTGTCTGTGGCTTTATATGAAGAGCCATTAAGGTACTGCGGCATGTACCTATCTTGCAAAAGGAAACTTCAAAATGCCCCTGAAGGTCCCAGAAATACGTTAAGAGCGAGTGAAAGCAGTGTGCCACCAGGGGAACTACTGTGATTTGAATTCGCTATTTACTGAAGGAGATAACATTATATCGTAGAATGTAGGAAAGTACAATTGGGAAATAATGGGATTGTTTCAAGGGGAGGGGGCATCCCTGGTAGAATGGTAGCACACTGGACAGCAGATCAATATGTTCCTTGTTTGATGCAGGGCCCGGGGCACCTAATCTGGGGCATATTTCATTCATCACCAATCTTCCCGGGAGGTTCCCTGGCGCAGCCTAGGCTTTAATGTACCCCAAAACGGCCTAAAACACGGATTCGTTTTAACCAGGACTGGAACTACCCTGCCTCTGACCGCCAGGAGCAGCTGGCGTCCCTGGATCTCTACAGGGACTACACCAACGTGAAGCCCCGACAGTCGGCCCGCAGCTCGGGGGGGTGCTCGGGGGAGGGGGCCGCCCAGGGCGGTGCCGAGGACACCCCCGGTGGCTTCCCCGCCCATGAGCCCGAGGAGGACCCCGAGAGCGGCTTCGACAGTCATAACGGACCCGAGGTCGGTCATCTCACCTCTCTGGTGTAATACAGAGGCTTGAATAGAGATTTTGTCATATATTTATTGTTTTAGAAATGTGTTATGCTTAAGTTTGGACCATGTTCACTGCATACTGTGAAAAGAAAGTTCCCTGCTTCATGTCCTATTTGGTTTGGTCGGGATCTTCAGGTGTTTGGTCATAACGCACTCTTTTAAGATTTTAACCACTGGCTAAGGTGGATGAGGGCTTCTGCCGTTTTAGTGTCGTTCTTATTCGTTAGAGGGCGGCGTGGGCTACGTATTTACCTTCCAGATGCACATCACATCAAATGATGATTTGACCCAAAGCAAATTATGTAAGCCTTGGGCTTGACGTACAGTACGTTCTTCGCTCATCTGTTTGTTGCTCGTGATTTCTCTGCCTGTCTCCCTCTGCCTGTCCACACCCCTTCTCTGCCTGTCCATGTCCTCCCTTTGCCTGTCCATGTCCCCTCTCTGCCTAGCCATGTCCTCTCTTTGTCTCTCCATGTCCTCTCTTTGCCTATCTATGTCCCCTCTGCCTGTCCATGTCCCCTTTCTGCCTGTCCATATCCCTTCTCTGCCTGTCCATGTCCCCCCTCTGCCTATCTATATCCCTTCTCTGCCTGTCCATCTCCCCTCTGCCTGTCTATGTCCTCTCTTTGCCTGTCCATGTCCCCTCTGCCTGTCCATCTCCCCTCTGCCTGTCCGTGTCCCCTTTCTGCCTATCTATATCCCTTCTCTGCCTATACATGTCCTCTATTTGCCTGTCCGTGTCATCTCTTTGCCTGCCTATGTCATCTCTTTGCTTGTCCATGTCCCCTCTCTATCTGTCCATGTCCTCTTCTTGTCTGTCCATATTCCCTCTCTGCCTGTCCATGTCCTTTCTTTGCCTGTCCATATATCTTCCATCTAGCGTTGACCCTTCTCTGACCTTGATCCTTTTCTGACCTTGACACAGGAGGAAGATGATGGCGTCCAGATCCGACCTCCCAACACCGCTAGCCCGATCAGACAGTGGCGACACCAACCGGAGGTTCTGATCAAAGGCTGTTGTAACTATACTGTCCAGGTAAAGGGATTTTAGACATATTCTAGGCAAATAGCCACTTTATTTGCTTTGTTTACAGATAAAGTACGACAGTTTACGTATTTTTACTTTGATGCATTGAATATTTTTTGTAACAGAGAATGAATATCAATTTAATATTTATCACTGTAGTGACGAGATTCATGAGCTTTCAACGTTTGCATCTCTGAAATATTGTATTCTTAAGAGACTCTGACGCCAAAGCTAATCCGCATTGTTAATTATACAGTTTATAGCGAGACTAGGACACAACTGAACCTCATTGTTAATTATGCAGTTTGTAGTGAGACTAGGACAGAGCTAAACTCCATTGTTAATTATGCAGTTTGTAGTGAAGCAAGGACATCTAAAATTCATTGTTAATTGTACAGTTTTCAGTGAGACTAGGACAGAGCTAAACCCCATTGTTAATTATACAATTTGTAGTGAGACTAGGACAGAGCTAAACCCCATGGTTAATTATACAGTTTGTAGTGAGACTAGGACAGCTAAACCCCATTGTTAATTATACAGTTTGTAGTGAGACTAGGACAGAGCTAAACCCCATTGTTAATTATACAGTTTGTAGTGAGACTAGGACAGAGCTAAACATCATTGTTAATTATACAGTTTGTAGTGAGACTAGGACAGAGCTAAACCCCATTGTTAATTATACAGTTTGTAGTGAGACTAGGACAGAGCTAAACCCCATTGTTAATTATACAGTTTGTAGTGAAGCAAGGACATCTAAAATTCATTGTTAATTGTAAAGTTTTCAGTGAGACTAGGACAGAGCTAAACCCCATTGTTAATTATACAGTTTGTAGTGAGACTAGGACAGAGCTAAACATCATTGTTAATTATACAGTTTGTAGTGAGACTAGGACAGAGCTAAACCCCATTGTTATACAGTTTGTAGTGAGACTAGGACAGAGCTAAACCCCATTGTTAATTATACAGGTTGTAGTGAAGCAAGGACATCTAAAATTCATTGTTTATTGTACAGTTTTCAGTGAGACTAGGACAGAGCTAAACTCCATTGTTAATTATGCAGTTTGTAGTGAAGCAAGGACATCTAAAATTCATTGTTAATTGTACAGTTTTCAGTGAGACTAGGACAGAGCTAAACCCCATTGTTAATTATACAATTTGTAGTGAGACTAGGACAGAGCTAAACCCCATGGTTAATTATACAGTTTGTAGTGAGACTAGGACAGCTAAACCCCATTGTTAATTATACAGTTTGTAGTGAGACCAGGACAGAGCTAAACCCCATTGTTAATTATACAGTTTGTAGTGAGACTAGGACAGAGCTAAACATCATTGTTAATTATACAGTTTGTAGTGAGACTAGGACAGAGCTAAACCCCATTGTTAATTATACAGTTTGTAGTGAGACTAGGACAGAGCTAAACCCCATTGTTAATTATACAGTTTGTAGTGAAGCAAGGACATCTAAAATTCATTGTTAATTGTAAAGTTTTCAGTGAGACTAGGACAGAGCTAAACCCCATTGTTAATTATACAGTTTGTAGTGAGACTAGGACAGAGCTAAACATCATTGTTAATTATACAGTTTGTAGTGAGACTAGGACAGAGCTAAACCCCATTGTTATACAGTTTGTAGTGAGACTAGGACAGAGCTAAACCCCATTGTTAATTATACAGGTTGTAGTGAAGCAAGGACATCTAAAATTCATTGTTTATTGTACAGTTTTCAGTGAGACTAGGACAGAGCTAAACATCATTGTTAATTATACAGTTTGTAGTGAGACTAGGACAGTGCTAAACATCATTGTTAATTATACAGTTTGTAGTGAGACTAGGACAGAGCTAAACCCCATTGTTAATTATACAGTTTGTAGTGAGACTAGGACAGAGCTAAACATCATTGTTAATTATACAGTTTGTAGTGAGACTAGGACAGAGCTAAACATCATTGTTAATTATACAGTTTGTAGTGAGACTAGGACGAACTAAACCCCATTGTTAATTATACAGTTTGTAGTGAGACTAGGACAGAGCTAAACATCATTGTTAATTATACAGTTTGTAGTGAGACTAGGACGAGCTAAACCCCATTGTTAATTATACAGTTTGTAGTGAGACTAGGACAGAGCTAAACCCCATTGTTAATTATACAGTTTGTAGTGAGACTAGGACAGAGCTAAACCCCATTGTTAATTATACAGTTTGTAGTGAGACTAGGACAGAGCTAAACCCCATTGTTAATTATACAGTTTGTAGTGAGACTAGGACAGAGCTAACCCCCATTGTTATACAGTTTGTAGTGAGACTAGGACAGAGCTAAACATCATTGTTAATTATACAGTTTGTAGTGAGACTAGGACAGAGCTAAACCCCATTGTTATACAGTTTGTAGTGAGACTAGGACAGAGCTAAACCCCATTGTTAATTATACAGGTTGTAGTGAAGCAAGGACATCTAAAATTCATTGTTTATTGTACAGTTTTCAGTGAGACTAGGACAGAGCTAAACATCATTGTTAATTATACAGTTTGTAGTGAGACTAGGACAGTGCTAAACATCATTGTTAATTATACAGTTTGTAGTGAGACTAGGACGAGCTAAACCCCATTGTTAATTATACAGTTTGTAGTGAGACTAGGACAGAGCTAAACCCCATTGTTAATTATACAGTTTGTAGTGAGACTAGGACAGTGCTAAACATCATTGTTAATTATACAGTTTGTAGTGAGACTAGGACAGAGCTAAACCCCATTGTTAATTATACAGTTTGTAGTGAGACTAGGACAGTGCTAAACATCATTGTTAATTATACAGTTTGTAGTGAGACTAGGACAGTGCTAAACATCATTGTTAATTATACAGTTTGTAGTGAGACTAGGACGAGCTAAACCCCATTGTTAATTATACAGTTTGTAGTGAGACTAGGACAGAGCTAAACCCCATTGTTAATTATACAGTTTGTAGTGGGACTAGGACAGAGCTAAACCCCATTGTTAATTATACAGTTTGTAGTGAGACTAGGACAGAGCTAAACCCCATTGTTAATTATACAGTTTGTAGTGAGACTAGGACAGAGCTAAACCCCATTGTTATACAGTTTGTAGTGAGACTAGGACAGAGCTAAACATCATTGTTAATTATACAGTTTGTAGTGTGACTAGGACAGAGCTAAACCCCATTGTTATACAGTTTGTAGTGAGACTAGGACAGAGCTAAACCCCATTGTTAATTATACAGGTTGTAGTGAAGCAAGGACATCTAAAATTCATTGTTTATTGTACAGTTTTCAGTGAGACTAGGACAGAGCTAAACATCATTGTTAATTATACAGTTTGTAGTGAGACTAGGACAGTGCTAAACATCATTGTTAATTATACAGTTTGTAGTGAGACTAGGACAGAGCTAAACCCCATTGTTAATTATACAGTTTGTAGTGAGACTAGGACAGAGCTAAACATCATTGTTAATTATACAGTTTGTAGTGAGACTAGGACGAGCTAAACCCCATTGTTAATTATACAGTTTGTAGTGAGACTAGGACAGAGCTAAACCCGATCGTTAATTATACAATTTGTAGTGAGACTAGGACAGAGCTAAACCCCATTGTTAATTATACAGTTTGTAGTGAGACTAGGACAGAGCTAAACCCCATTGTTAATTATACAGTTTGTAGTGAGACTAGGACAGAGCTAAACCCCATTGTTAATTATACAGTTTGTAGTGACACTAGGACAGTGCTAAACATCATTGTTAATTATACAGTTTGTAGTGAGACTAGGACAGAGCTAAGCCCCATTGTTATACAGTTTGTAGTGAGACCAGGACAGAGCTAAACCCCATTGTTAATTATACAGCTTGTAGTGAAGCAAGGACATCTAAAATTCATTGTTTATTGTACAGTTTTCAGTGAGACTAGGACAGAGCTAAACATCATTGTTAATTATACAGTTTGTAGTGAGACTAGGACAGTGCTAAACATCATTGTTAATTATACAGTTTGTAGTGAGACTAGGACAGAGCTAAACCCCATTGTTAATTATACAGTTTGTAGTGAGACTAGGACAGAACTAAACCCCATTGTTAATTATACAGTTTGTAGTGAGACTAGGACAGAGCTAAACCCCATTGTTAATTATACAGTTTGTAGTGAGACTAGGACGAGCTAAACCCCATTGTTAATTATACAGTTTGTAGTGAGACTAGAACAGAGCTAAACCCATTGTTAATTACACAGTTTGTAGTGAGACTAGGACAGAGCTAAACCCCATTGGTAATTATACAGTTTGTATTGTGACTAGCACGGAGCTAAACATCGTTGCTACCATTTGTGACACTACTAAGACAACTGAATGTTTAACCATGTTTGTCGCTTCATGATAAGCCCCCCCCCCCCACCGCCCCGTCCCCATACCGGGCCAGCCCTGACCCAGTCTGACCCATTCTCCTCTGCTTGCCTTCCAGTATCTGGGTTCGACCTTGGTGAAGAGTCTGCAGGGGACAGAATCCACCCGGGAATCCATTTACAAAATGAAGGTCAGTTTTTGGCGCTTCCAAGCGGCTGGCGCGGGAACTAACGCCTTGTCCTGATTTACGACTACCGCGACATCAAGTCCCCCTGCCCCCCCCCCCCCCACCCCTCTTATGTGAACTTTTTTCCGCGCACACAACACAACTTACGCCGTTCTTCCTTTCGGACGTGCAGCAGTTGTTGTGTTGCACACGTCTGACTGAATCTCAACAGTCATTACTGAAAACTGGACTCAAAAACTCAATACCAAGTAGCGATAAATCATATGATCCAACAGTTCCTTTTAGTTCCGCCTTTGTGACTTTCGCTCGATCGCCGCGGTGTCCCACAACAAATTTATAACTTGTGTTTAATATGTCGTTTTCCAAGAGGTTTTAACTGCCATGCACGGACTTTGCTGCACCTGTGGCAACTTTGTGGCTCGTTCCCTGAATGCTAATCATCCGAAAATTCCATAAATTAATTAACTGCCTGAAGACCGTGTATGTCGAAGTAACCAGGCGATGCAAAACCCCCACCCCCACCCCCACCCTCACCCTCACCCCCACCCCCACCGCCACCCCCCTTTCAGCCTTTCCCTCGCTGCCATACCTACCTACCCACTGCCCCGGGACCCCCCCCCCCCTTCCCGATCCCCTCCCCGTACACCTTCTTCCTCCGTGTGTCGTAACTCTTTCAGTGCTTTTGCCCAAACCGGGAAGTTGTTGAAGAAAGCTGGGACGGTCGATGACGGGTTTAGGAAGATGAAAGCCCAACTCTCATGTCTTAGGTCAAGCTGTCGAGAGCGCGGGGCTTGCTGGGATCTCGTGTGGGCAATGATGCAGAAATGACCCTCGACGGCCGACCACTCGTGGGGGTGTCCGCCCCCCCCCCCCCACCCTCCCCCTTGTGAACCCCCGCCCATCACCCACCACCACCCCTACCACAACTTCTGGCACCCAAGACCAGACTCGCTGGCGGCTGTTAATCCTCCATTATCGCTCGCCCATTCTTCCGGGCTATTCAAGATTTTGCGGAGCATAAAGAAAACGTATTCAAAGAAAAGTGGATTGGAAGGAGAGAAAAATCAAATGTGAAATAAGGGAAGGGAGGACTGGAAGCGGTCTGTTACGCTTGTTCATTGGTATGTTTATTGCTGGCGCCACGTGGCCTCCCAACTTGGCAACACACAGCTGTTTCGGTCGTCAAGAGTACGGCGCGGGGCCCGTAACGCCGCAACCTGTTGATTAGTGTGGGGTAGAATGGGGCGATAAGAAAGCTAGCAATCTCTTGTGGTCTCTTGTGGTGTCTTGGTAGCCAGCAACAGGTGTAGTTTAGGAGGAGAGGGAGGGGGGGGGGTGGAGGAGGGGGGAGCTGACAGGGAGGAAGGAGTGAGAGGAAGGGGGTGTATGTGAGCAGGTAAGCAAACACTTTGCTTGTGTGTGTTATCCCTCCTCTCGCAACAACGTTTGTCTGTTCCACTTCCATTCTGTTGACTTGCCCGACGATGTCTCGACTTCTTGGCCTCACCAAAGGCTCTTCGTGTGTTCTTCTCTTCAAAAGTAAAACGTGATCAACGGACCTGAAAACGTAATGGACTGTATTTCTTGGGCTGTTGGTATTTTTTCTCTGTTGAGCACGGGGCAAAATCTTGTCCCCCCCCCCTCCCTAATGGTGTTCACGGTGTTCCGGCTCTCTGTCATCTCACCCCCCCCCCCCACCCCCACCTTACGTTGTCCCGGTCCCTCTCCCTACTTTCTCACCCCGCGCCCCACCCCACCTTACGTTGCCCATGTCCCTCTCCCTGCTTTCTCACCTCCGCCCCCACCCCCGCCCCCACCCCCAGGTATTTCCAACTCCTGTCGCCATGGTTTGCGGCGCTCCCGTCAATGCCGCACAACACACATTGGCCACACCACGTGACCGCAAAGCCGCAGTCTTTATGTTTACGACAATATAATTGGCCCGCTCCGCCAATTAAAGACGTACTGGACGCAATTGAAATGTTCGCCTTTTCTTTTTGCTCTTTGCAAGGCTGAGCACTTCTCAAACAAGGCCTGTTAGCACAGGAGACTGTAAATTATAACAAAAAAAGGGATAAACATGTGGCGATGTCTTGTGCTTCTGTTCCCGGTGAATAGAAGAGACGCTCGCAAATTTCTCCGTAAAATTGCTGGACAATAAGTACGGACGCCAAGTGAGACCTTTCAGAACGTCCGTTGGGTTTCCCATCCCCATTGAAGTCATGTGCTATTAGCGTCTGTTGTTGCCTCTCGCTGACTGTTGTTGTCCTTTACTCCTGTCGTTGTCTGTTACTCCTGTCGTCTGTCGTTGTCTCTTACTCCTGTCGTCTGTTGTTGGCTCATACTCCTGTCGTCTGTTGTTGTCTCTTACTCCTGTCGTCTGTTGTCTCTTACTCCTGTCGTCTGTTGTCTGTTACTCCTGTCTTCTGTTGTTGTCTCTTACTCCTGTCGTCTGTTGTTGTCTCTTACTCCTGTCGTCTGTTGTCTCTTACTCCTGTCGTCTGTTGTTGTCTCTTACTCCTGTCGTCTGTTGTTGTATCTTACTCCTGTCGTCTGTTGTTGTCTCTTACTCCTGTCGTCTGTTGTTGTATCTTACTCCTGTCGTCTGTTGTTGTCTCTTACTCCTGTCGTCTGTTGTTGTCTCTTACTCCTGTCGTCTGTTGTTGGCTCATACTCCTGTCGTCTGTTGTTGTCTCTTACTCCTGTCGTCTGTTGTCTCTTACTCCTGTCGTCTGTTGTCTGTTACTCCTGTCTTCTGTTGTTGTCTCTTACTCCTGTCGTCTGTTGTTGTCTCTTACTCCTGTCGTCTGTTGTTGTCTCTTACTCCTGTCGTCTGTTGTTGCTTCTTACTCCTGCCGTCTGTTGTCTGTTACTCCTGCCGTCTGTTGTTGTCTGTTACTCCTGTCGTCTGTTGTTGTATCTTACTCCTGTCGTCTGTTGTTGTCTCTTACTCCTGTCGTCTGTTGTTGTCTCTTACTCCTGTCGTCTGTTGTTGTCTCTTACTCTTGTCGTCTGTTGTTGCTTCTTACTCCTGCCGTCTGTTGTCTGTTACTCCTGCCGTCTGTTGTTGTCTGTTACTCCTGTCGTCTGTTGTTGTCTCTTACTCCTGTCGTCTGTTGTCTGTTACTCCTGCCGTCTGTTGTTGTCTGTTACTCCTGCCGTCTGTTGTTGTCTGTTACTCCTGCCGCCTGTTGTTGTCTCTTACTCCTGCCGCCTGTTGTTGTCTGTTACTCCTGCCGTCTGTTGTTGTCTCTTACTCCTGTCGTCTGTTGTTTTCTCTTACTCTTGTCGTATGTTGTCTTTTACTCCTGCCGTCTGTTGTTGTCTGTTACTCCTGCCGTCTGTTGTTGTCTGTTACTCCTGTCGTCTAGTGTTGTCTGTTACTCCTGTCGTCTGTTGTTGTCTCTTACTCCTGTCGTATGTTGTATCTTACTCCTGCCGTCTGTTGTTGTCTCTTACTCCTGTCGTATGTTGTATCTTACTCCTGCCGTCTGTTGTTGTCTCTTACTCCTGCCCTCTGTTTTTGTCTCTTACTCCTGTAGTCTGTTGTTGCCTCTTACTCCTGTCGTCTGTTGTCTCTTACTCCTGTCGTCCGTGTTGTCTCTTACTCCTGTCGTCTGTTTTTGTCTCTTACTCCTGTAGTCTGTTGTTGCCTCTTACTCTTGTCGTCTGTTGTCTCTTACTCCTGTCGTCCGTGTTGTCTCTTACTCCTGTCGTCTGTTGTTGTCTCTTACTCTGTCGTCTGTTGTTGTCTCTTACTCCTGCCGTCTGCTGTCTCTCTACTCCTGTCGTCTGTTATCTGTTACTCCTGTCGTCTGTTGTCTCTTACTCCTGTCGTCTGTTGTCTCTTACGCCTGTCGTCTGTTGTCTGTTACTCTTGTCGTCTGTTGTCTCTTACTCCTGTCGTCTGTTGTCTCTTACTCCTGTCGTCTGTTGTTGTCTGTTACTCCTGTCGTCTGTTGTTGTCTCTTACTCCTGCCGTCTGCTGTCTCTCTACTCCTGTCGTCTGTTGTTATCTGTTACTCCTGTCGTCTGTTGTCTCTTACGCCTGTCGTCTGTTGTTGTCTGTTACTCCTGTCGTCTGTTGTCTGTTACCCCCTGTCGTCTGTTGTTGTCTGTTACTCTTGTCGTCTGTTGTCTCTTACTCCTGTCGTCTGTTGTTGTCTGTTACTCCTGTCGTCTGTTGTTGTCTCTTACTCCTGCCGTCTGCTGTCTCTCTACTCCTGTCGTCTGTTGTTATCTGTTACTCCTGTCGTCTGTTGTCTCTTACGCCTGTCGTCTGTTGTTGTCTGTTACTCCTGTCGTCTGTTGTTGTCTATTACTCCTGTCGTCTGTTGTTGTCTGTTACTCCTGTCGTCTGTTGTTGTCTGTTACTCCTGCCGCCTGTTGTTGTCTCTTACTCCTGCCGTCTGTTGTTGTCTCTTACTCCTGTCGTCTAGTGTTGTCTGTTACTCCTGTCGTCTGTTGTTGTCTCTTACTCCTGTCGTATGTTGTATCTTACTCCTGCCGTCTGTTGTTGTCTCTTACTCCTGTCGTATGTTGTATCTTACTCCTGCCGTCTGTTGTTGTCTCTTACTCCTGCCCTCTGTTTTTGTCTCTTACTCCTGTAGTCTGTTGTTGCCTCTTACTCCTGTCGTCTGTTGTCTCTTACTCCTGTCGTCCGTGTTGTCTCTTACTCCTGTCGTCTGTTTTTGTCTCTTACTCCTGTAGTCTGTTGTTGCCTCTTACTCTTGTCGTCTGTTGTCTCTTACTCCTGTCGTCCGTGTTGTCTCTTACTCCTGTCGTCTGTTGTTGTCTCTTACTCTGTCGTCTGTTGTTGTCTCTTACTCCTGCCGTCTGCTGTCTCTCTACTCCTGTCGTCTGTTATCTGTTACTCCTGTCGTCTGTTGTCTCTTACTCCTGTCGTCTGTTGTCTCTTACGCCTGTCGTCTGTTGTCTGTTACTCTTGTCGTCTGTTGTCTCTTACTCCTGTCGTCTGTTGTCTCTTACTCCTGTCGTCTGTTGTTGTCTGTTACTCCTGTCGTCTGTTGTTGTCTCTTACTCCTGCCGTCTGCTGTCTCTCTACTCCTGTCGTCTGTTGTTATCTGTTACTCCTGTCGTCTGTTGTCTCTTACGCCTGTCGTCTGTTGTTGTCTGTTACTCCTGTCGTCTGTTGTCTGTTACCCCCTGTCGTCTGTTGTTGTCTGTTACTCTTGTCGTCTGTTGTCTCTTACGCCTGTCGTCTGTTGTTGTCTGTTACTCCTGTCGTCTGTTGTTGTCTCTTACTCCTGCCGTCTGCTGTCTCTCTACTCCTGTCGTCTGTTGTTATCTGTTACTCCTGTCGTCTGTTGTCTCTTACGCCTGTCGTCTGTTGTTGTCTGTTACTCCTGTCGTCTGTTGTCTGTTACTCCTGTCGTCTGTTGTTGTCTGTTACTCCTGTCGTCTGTTGTTGTCTGTTACTCCTGTCGTCTGTTGTTGTCTATTAGTCCTGTCGTCTGTTGTTGTCTCTTACTCCTGCCGTCTATTGTTGTCTCTTACTCCTGTCGTCGGTTGTTGCCTCTTACTTCTGTTGTCTGTTGTTGTATCTTACTCCTGTCATCTTTTGGTGCCTCAAGTTGTTAGGATTTGTCCCCACAAAACGGCAATTACGATGAACGTGCTCACTGCCATTTGGGGGTAACCTTCCCGGTATCAATTATTAGTTAGACTTTCGTGTTTTTTGTTGAACAGAGAAATGATCTTATGTATGTTTTTTTTTGGTCCCTCAGCTACTTGTGGAACTCCCGGTGTGACCAACCCCAGTCTTTGCACCCCCCCCCCCCCCCCCCCACCGGGCCGCGTCAAGTTGTTTATTCCCGGCGCGTGAAGCTCTTAAGAGCCCCCTCCGGTGTAATTGAGTTGTTACCCCTGGCGGTCAGTGTGGGAACTCGATCATTCTCCGCCGCGTGGAGCGCTGCGCGTCGCCCGCCAGTCGCAATAAGAAGCCATTGTGTTTTCAGTATTCAGACCACGTGTCATAGGGGTAGACCGACCTGGCGAGGATTCGGCCACTACTTCTCGCCTCGGGCCGCCCACCCCTCGGTGTTTAGGCGCCTCTTGCCTTGATTAAAGTAGCGCTCTTTGATTGGCTGTCCCTCACACGTGACTGGCTTCAATTAGCTGGACTCGCATCCATTCCCTAAATGGGCAAATGTGATTTGATTTCCTTCCCGGGACAATGGAGGAGTCTCGGTTTAATTTCAACCCTCTTCCGTCTTCTGTCTTCACGCTAGGGTGAGTCTCCCGACAGGGGGTGCTCTGTCAGTTTGTGTGCGAGGGGTGGGGGGGACCCACACGAAGGTTTGTTTGACCCGGTGTCATGAGTGACTCCCACGCTGCCCCCTCACCCCCTGCCCCCCCCCCCCTCCAGCGCCGCCATTCAGCCTCCCCCCCCTTCCTCCCCAGTCCGCCCACCCACCCCCTTGTTCCGTCCTCCTACCCGCTTTCAATTTTGTGGTAGCGATATTGCTTGGTTTCTCAGGAGTTGGGGTTGCTATTGGAGATCCAGTGTTTCCAGGGTGTCCCCCTCTCCCAAAACCCACACTAACCGCCACTTCCCAGTGCCCTCACCCATCCATCCCCACCCCAGCCCTCACCCACTACCCGGGACCCGCCATCCCCCCCACCCCTCCACCCGCCATCCCCTCACCCCCCACCACCCAGTTCCCTAACCCCATTCTGCCACCTCCCGTCCCCTAACTCACTATCCGGAGCCCCTCACCTACTACCCGGACTCCCCAACCCCTCCCTCACTACCCGTGACGGCCAGGATTGTGCGCAATACTATATAATATCCTTTCAATAATGACAGCCCCATGACATAATTGACAAATCTTTATTGGTTTAAGTTGCATATTCGTTTCTTGTTCCACGCAGCTTCGACACTGGAGGAAAATACAGGTGGGCGTTCACTAAAGCAGGGCTGCATGCGCTTTGCGCCACGTATAATATTCCTTCTTATTGTTAAACAATATTAGTAATACAGCGTCTTAAGTGCTAGTATTGCACGTCATCGTGCTGTTGTGAGTCACCCGCCAACCACCCCCAGGGTGTAGGGGACGTATTCAATGTTATTTAACGCGTACTGCATTTAGTTCCACACGATAAATGACCTCCGCAATCGATGTAATGTGTTCCCAGCATGTCCATGGGACCCATGTACACTGGAAGCCGGTATAAATAAACAAAATAAATAATGGTCATTTCGAGGGCCGAGTGGTCTAGATCTCACTGACGCCGGAAGGTGTCGCTACTTAATAATCTAGTTTATGCTGACGCCGGAAGGTGGTGCTACTTAATAATCGAGATTATACTGACGCCGGGAGGTGTCGCTACTTAATAATCTAGTTTATGCTGACGCCGGAAGGTGGTGCTACTTAATAATCGAGATTATACTGACGCCGGGAGGTGGCGCTACTTAATAATCTAGATTATACTGACGCCGGGAGGTGGCGCTACTTAATAATCTAGATTATGCTGAAGCCGGAAGGTGGCGCTAGTTAACAATCTAGAATATACTGACGCCGGGAGGTGGCGCTAGTTAATAATCTAGATTATACTGAAGCCGGAAGGTGGCGCTAGTTAACAATTTTGACTATTCTGACGCCGGGAGGTGGCGCTAGTTAATAATCTAGATTATACTGAAGCCGGAAGGTGGCGCTAGTTAACAATTTTGACTATTCTGACGCCGGAAGATGTCACTAGTTAATAACCTAGTTTCTTCGGACGCCGTAAGGTGACGCTAGTTAATAAACAAAATCATCTGACGCGGAAGATGGCGCAATTTAACAATTTAGTTGATTCTGATGCCGGAAGGTGGCGCTAGTTTAGTAGTCTATTTTATTTTGACTCCGGACGGTGGCGCCACTCAATAACCTAATTGATTCTGACGCCGCAAGTGGGCGCCATTTTTGTTTTCTATATATATTTTTAACGTATTCTCAAAATCGTGCTCGCGTTCATTGGTAATGTTATAACGAGCAGTCGCCGACCTAAGACTGTTTGCGAAGCATATATCAAGCTGATATTTGCATTTCATGATTCCGATATTATTTTACGCGTCTAAGCTTCTTAAATGTCACGATTAACTTGGTGCTTTGTTAAGGTGTATAATGTACTAAACATATCTTGCATGCAATATTTCGGTGATACTTGAGGTACTAGATACGTTGTGATATTTTAGGTATAAGAGATTGTAATATTTTATGCATTATAAGTGCTGTGTTATTCGCCACGTGGCCTGGTCATGCATACTCCAGCCAATATTTGTGATAAGTATTATATTCAATGCTGTCTATATGCCCGTCTCGATCTCTACCGAGGTGACATTCAAGGGTGAAGGGGAGGGGGGGGGGAGGGTGCGGGGGAAGGGGAAGGGGGGTGAGGTGCGGGGGGCACCCAACATAGGCCGAACGAGGGACGCTGTGTAGAAAACACTACTCCGTATTTTTATTGATCAACCTCAGTGTGTTTGGAGTTTTAATTGGTGATGATTTGTGACATGGTGGCTGCTGACAACGGATTAAGATTGACGGCGGAGGTGTGTCAGGTGACGGCGGAGGTGTGTCAGGTTGTCAACGTATCATTCTCTGCTTTCATATTAATATACAGCAAGCCGCAATTAAACCCCCAAAAAAATTACCCGTAATTATATAAAAGCGTTATGGGTATTAAGACTTAACTGAATTAAAATATATCGGTCGTTTATTATTTTTATGCCAAGCGCACCGTATAGTTATTGTATACGCGAGCGTCACGCGTTTTGAAATCCCACTACCCCCCCCCCCCCTTGCCACAAAAATGAATAAACCGTTAAATAAATAAAGCCTAATTGGCTTGGCGCGTAGTGCCATGGTGACAGCTCTGCCAAAGAAAACCACTTGCGATTCAGCCAGCAATATGTTGCCTTCTACAATACTAAAGTACGGACCTAATTATGGTCATGGTTCTCTTAGCTATTGTGCGATAATTCAGACGTCTTTTTTTTGTGTCAGCCGCAAAGGTGAAAATCTTGATGGGTCCTTCGACCCTATTGTTAGTAAGAATGGGCTTAGCTTTTACAAGACTTCGGTTCACCTCATGCGGTCAACGTGGCGATGCAAAATTAATGCCTTTTGCTGCGTATCGGTGTGAAATTACATAAAACACAATACTAATTGTGAGGGAATAACAAAGAGTCGGTTAACAATTTATTTCCCCCCCCCCCCCCACTCCCACCCTCTCTCTCTCTCTTCACGTAAATATCTTTCCTACGATTTTTAGTTTGGTCGGGTAGAACCAGAATTTGTTATGAACACTGGTGGAGGGTTGGCCTGGGCACGGGTGGGGGGAGTGACGGGTTCCGATCGGAAAAATAAGCTGGCTGGCTGGCTGGCTGGCCGAGCTGACATCACAGTCAACGTCACATCTGTTGCCAGCAAGTGTCGAAGGCTTGGGGAAGATGGACTTTCTTAATGAAAACCGGCGACGGGGACAGCAATTAAAAAGTACGGTGGGGTGGGTAAGTGGGCGGACTGGTTGCTCTGCCCTAGTCAATCTGGGAGGTAGGTAGGGTGTGTGCGTTGGTTGGGGGAGGGGGGGGGGGGTGAGGAGGGGTAGTGGTGGCGGTGGGGTCACTGGTGGGGCCAGGAGGAGGCAGTTGGTCATAGGACATGGACTTTGACAATCTCCACCTTCCTCCTCTTCCCACCCCCTCTCCTGACCCCCCCCCCCTCTCTCTCTCCTAACCCCCACCCCCTCCCCCCACCCGCCGATTTGTTCGTGGAGAGCATTGAGACAGAAGCCCCATTGAAAGCGAGACAAATTGGATTACCGCCGTGACGCCCGCTTTTTAGGGTTACCACATAAATTGCTTGGGATCGGGCACCTCCCGCGTGAATGTGTGTGTGTTTGGAGGGGGCGCGGGGGTGGAGGGAGGAAGGGATGGGGGGGAGGGGGGGTTGCTCATCACACCCGGCCCCGTGGTGGCAGGTGGTGGAGCTATCGGGAGGGTATATTTTAGGGGTGGGGTTAACAGGCGAGGTTCCTGGACACTTCCGTCTTTGTCTCTGTCTCGTGGGTCTCCAGGCGACATGCGCTCACTCACGCTGATGTGGTTGGGTGGGGGGGGGGTGGGGGGGTGTTGAGGGGTGGCAAGGTGGTAGGGACCAATGAACGTTGTGAGGCTGGTAGTGTAGCTGATGCCTGCACAGAGGGGATATCGGGGTGATAACTGTCTGGGGGACGTAGGTGATCGAGAGGTGGAGGGGGTGGGGGGGATTGAGAAACTTGCCAACAACAGGTGTCCGATACCTGATTATTAACCCTTCCCATCCCCCCCCTCCCCCTCCGATCTTTCCGCGCTCGCGCAGCTCCCAGCAGAACCCAGTGACATGTGAAGGGGATCCCTTGCCCCGTGGACAGCCAAGCTGGGCCCGCCAAGTACGTCATTTCACGCCCCAGTCAGACCCTCTCATTGCTAATTATACCGATCAGCGCACCCGGTTAAAAGGCGCGACCCGCAACATTAAGTGATAGGTCAAGCCTAATGAATCACGCTCGGGGTAGGGGCAGCAGGTCAGGGAGTTTAACCCACGCCCCGAGTGTACCCCACCCCACCCCTGCCACCCCACCCCATCTAGTATAGCTATGCGAAGGGGTTTCCACCGCCACTTGGTTAAAAGGAAAGCTTGATACTCTGTGGCATCTGACAGCTTAGCGAGCCGGGTTACGTCTGGAGTAATTCCCTTTTGTAAAGGCGCGAAGTCGAAATTAGTTTACGGGGGGGTGAGGGTGGGAGAGAGGGGGGGGGGGGTGAGGGCAGAGTGCGGTCGTGAAGGGGAAGAGAAAGATAATTATTGCTAGGCCCCGTATATTGGGAGGGTAGATTATCTAGGTTCCCACAAGTTTTTCTTTTCTTTTTTTTCTTTTCTTAATAGGGTCTAGATCTATTGCGGGGCAAACAATTAAACGCGGATAGTGTGGGGAACTCGGAGTTTTGATTCTCTGGACCGGTGTAGTGGTTAGCGCACTAGACCGCAGATCAATAGGTCCTAGGTTCGAATCCAGGCCTGGGTGCCTAATCTGGGGCCTGTTTGATCCATTCATTTTTAATCGTCCTCCGAGGTTCCCTTGCCCAATTTAGCCTTGTGTGCACAAAAGCGGCTTAAAACACCAATTCATTCCTTTTCCGCATCACCACAGCAAGCGCGGATTTAACATTTTAAAGAAAAAAGGGGGGGGGGGGGAGAGGGGGCTTAAGACTGGTTTCGGGGCGATGGGGGGAGTGGGGGGGGGGGTGAACCGGAATTCACGCATTTAAATTTATTTCTAATTTGAACAGATCGCAGGAGGCACAGAATCATGATTTAAGCGATGTCAACTGTACCGTTATTTATTAATAGAAGCGAATCGATGTCTACACCTATAGATCTAGTCCTTTCCCCGATGAGCCGCTGTCTTTAACGCATGTCGCTCACCCCGAGTGATTACACACAGACTACATGTAGACTATACAGCCCAGCGGTTATCCGCGCCGTTGTAGCTTTCACGTCTGGTTAAGCCGCCCAGTGAGCGGGAAACCGAGACACCGCCCAACAGCCGTGGCTTTATCTTCTAATATATTGTTGTGACTACATCTGTTGGGCTTCGTAGTAATTCCGACTCCTTCTCCATTGTTGTGCGCGTTTTCCGCCGCGGTGAGTAGTGCTCGTCCCGTGACCTGACAGGTGCTTTTTAGATGACCTTGACAGTTGGTTGTGGAGCGCGTGGCACGGTGTGACCGAGACGCTCGACGCGTGGTGTGGGAAGGAGGCGGTAGGTGTCGCTGATCGATATCGACACGGCGTTCGCGTCGTGTGACATGTATGTCTCGTTGTTCTCCTGAACATTGTACTACTATTGAATGTGGTGGCCAGAATCGACGGCAACTCGTCAGTGATGGGTCTATCCACAAGAATCTCTCTCCCCACCCTCTCTCCTTCGCTCTCCCATCTATGAGGGGCTGCACTGTATGGATTTTCAATTTTTCTGCGTATATGTGTGTGTGCATCAATAACTTTTTACGCTCGCATCATTTAACGTGAGAGAAAAGGAGTACAAATTTACGCGAAATCAAAATGGCGGGCAGTTTAGTGAGATCTATAGATCTATTTGCGCATTTCGAATATTCGATACACATGAACAATTACGCTTTGGGGAATGATGATATGAAGGTGGGTCGGGGATAACTGGGTTTGTAGGGATGTGTACCGCGCTCTCCCGGCAGAGGGCGTTACGCTTGCGCCATAGTAATGGGACGAGATCGCGCTGGTATCGGGGTGCGAAGTCCTGGGAATCTTGTGTTAAAATCAGATATAAAATTCCGATATTTCATGTTTCCATCTTCGTTTTATACCCCATCTCCGTTACGTATTATATAGATGTATGTCCGGCCAATGAGTGCGCACTGAGAAATAAGTTAAATAAAATAGCCTGCAGATCGTTCAGAATTTCCAAAGTAGATTCAACGATTATAACTAAGACTTATTAAACATCGCGGCACCAAATGGGTAAAGTGTTTCATAAAATGTGTATTATTAAAATCATGAAAGTCCACTGATGCAAATGCACTGGTACCTTTTCCGTTAGTGTATGCATTAATCTCCACAAGTTTTGCACGTTTTCATTTTGGTTCCGGCGTTTGAAGGAGAGTAAAGACTAAAGTCCCTTGTGTAACTGGTCCTTTATTTAATCCTTCTATCGTCTGAAATATGTTTAGTTTATTTAATAAATGCCCCGTAATTTACACATTTTACTGGTTAGATCGAATTATATAAATATATTCTTTCTCTCAGATAAAATATAATGGAATAATTTGCTTTATTATATTATTATAGTCTTTGAGCTTTGAGTTCGCGCGTCCTCTTTCGGGTATTAACAACTCTATTGATCATCTGATTCATTGAGTTTATTGCTTACTTTATGGCTACTGTTTTATAGCTTCCATGTAACTATTCTTTTTTTTATCAGGTTCCGTGTATTTCAATGACATGTAATTTTTTATCTGCTCAAATGTGTAAGGCAAATGTAAAGTTTTACCCTGGTTCGATATATTTGTACCTTGTGGCAGGTTGGACCTGTTAAATACCTTCTCGCAAGTTCGGTATATCTATATAGATGCTCTAAGGTAGTATGTACATGTAGCCACGCAGATTTATATATATAAATCTGAAATGCCTTAATTTTCACACGGTAGATATCTTAATATACCCCCTCCCATCTTTGACTGACATGTCCCGGATAAATCTATATTTGATGCATTTGGCTGCAGCTGTAGTACCAAGGTTCGGTTTCTTTCTATCTTTGTCTGTAGATAACAAGTATTGGACGCTGAACGTTTGACCTGGGGCGGGGCCGAGCGAGTGGGTGCGGGGCGGACCCGGGGCGGGGGCGGGGGCTGGGCGGGGTCGGGGCAGGCGTTACACACTCTGGGAGGGGATGGATACCTGGCTGCACCCCATGTCACGGGCAGGGAGGGTCACACGCCGTGGGGGAGCGGGGTTGGGTGACACCCCGGGGGTCAGGTCACGGCAGATGGCGGGCGGTTCCCCTCCCACCGGTTGGCTCGTTGCGCCTGATTTATCCGGATTTTCCACTCTGCGAGAGCCGCTGAAGGGGACAGGTATTCGGGGGCGCTCGTTTGGAGGGGATCATGCGGTGGGCGGTGAGGAGGGTGGAGGGGCGGGAGGGGGGGAGCGGGGGGGTGTTTGATGTGTTGTGTGGGTGGGGCGGGGTGGGGGAGGGGGGGGGGTGAGAGGGCGGGGGTCGTTGAGTATGTCGCCCGGTGAACACAAGACTTTATGGGACAGGTGCCCTCCGTTGGTGAACATTCCTCAAGCGGAAGAAATCTGTGCTGAGCCGATGTACTGGTTGGACAAAGCACGCGTGTCCTTTGGGTTATCTTTATAGGGTTCCCAAGTCCTTTTGGTTAACTCGTTTGGTCGCCCAGTCAGTGGAGGTCCGCTCGTGAACGTCGCGCGCGACGGCCCCATGGGGACCGCTCGGTGTGGCCCGTGAGGACCGCTCGCTCGGTGTGGCCCGTGAGGACCGCTCGGTGTGGCCCCGTGAGGACCGCTCGGTTGTGGCCCAGTGAGGACCGCTCGGTGTGGCCCAGTGAAGACCGCTCGGTGTGGCCCCGTGAGGACCGCTCGGTGTGGCCCCGTGACGACCGCTCGGTGTGGCCCCGTGACGACCGCTCGGTGTGGCCCCGTGAGGACCGCTCGGTGTGGCCCCCGTGACGACCGCTCGGTGTGGCCCCGTGACGACCGCTCGGTGTGGCCCCCGTGACGACCGCTCGGTGTGGCCCCGTGAGGACCGCTCGGTGTGGCCCCGTGAGGACCGCTCGGTGTGGCCTCGTGAGGACCGCTCGGTGTGGCCCCGTGAGAACCCGCTCGGTGTGGCCCAGTGAGGACCGCTCGGTGTGGCCCCGTGAGGACCGCTTGGTGTGGCCCCGTGAGGACCGCTCGGTGTGGCCCCGTGACGACCGCTCGGTGTGGCCCCGTGACGACCGCTCGGTGTGGCCCCGTGACGACCGCTCGGTGTGGCCCCGTGGGGACCGCTCGGTGTGGCCCCGTGAGGACCGCTCGGTGTGGCCCCCGTGACGACCGCTCGGTGTGGCCCCGTGACGACCGCTCGGTGTGGCCCCCGTGACGACCGCTCGGTGTGGCCCCGTGAGGACCGCTCGGTGTGGCCCCGTGAGAACCGCTCGGTGTGGCCCCGTGAGGACCGCTCGGTGTGGGCCCCCGTGACGACCGCTCGGTGTGGCCCCGTGAGGACCGCTCGGTGTGGCCCAGTGAGGACCGCTCGGTGTGGCCCCGTGAGGACCGCTCGGTGTGGCTTCGTGAGGACCGCTCGGTGTGGCCCCCGTGACGACCGCTCGGTGTGGCCCCGTGAGGACCGCTCGGTGTGGCCCCGTGACGACCGCTCGGTGTGGCCCCGTGACGACCGCGCGGTGTGGCCCCGTGATGACCGCTCGGTGTGGCCCCGTGAGGACCGCTCGGTGTGGCCCCGTGACGACCGCTCGGTGTGGCCTCGTGACGACCGCTCGGTGTGGCCCCGTGACGACCGCTCGGTGTGGCCCCGTGACGACCGCTCGGTGTGGCCCCGTGAGGACCGCTCGGTGTGGCCCCGTGAGGACCGCTCGGTGTGGCCCCGTGACGACCGCTCGGTGTGGCCCCGTGACGACCGCGCGGTGTGGCCCCGTGATGACCGCTCGGTGTGGCCCCGTGAGGACCGCTCGGTGTGGCCCCGTGACGACCGCTCGGTGTGGCCCTGTGAGGACCGCTCGGTGTGTCCCCGTGACGACCGCTCGGTGTGGCCTCGTGAGGACCGCTCGGTGTGGCCCCGTGAGGACCGCTCGGTGTGGCCCCGTGACGACCGCTCGGTGTGGCCCCGTGAGGACCGCTCGGTGTGGCCCCGTGATGACCGCTCGGTGTGGCCTGTGAGGACCGCTCGGTGTGATCCGCTCGGACCGCACCGTTTTCCGCATTTTATTCTGTTCTCCCCCCTGAGGCTTGCGTGTGGACTATTGTATTCTGTCCTCCCCCCCGAGGCTTGCTTTAATGGACCATTTTTCTTCAGGAACATAGATTTACGTTATACGAACAAATAATTCTAAAGGATGTGAGAAAAAAATAATCCAGATGGAACTACAAATTTTCAGTGACATATCTACTCATCTCCCCGCTTTCCTTTCAACGTATTGCATGCAAATGATCATTTCCGTTCCTTTCTCTTCGTAAATGGCATCCTTTCCTTAATTTCCTTTTCAAAAGTCCTCTAGGCTTCCATCACGTTGATGTGGGCGGACATCCGTCCCCCGTCCCCCGGGTCCTCAACCCTCCCGCCCACAACCCCTACCCACCCACCGCTACCCATAACCCCCCCCCCCCCCCACCGGTTGTCCAGACGAGACGTCAAGTACCTTGTGATTATCACCGCTGGGTGCCGCTGCTGGTTGGCCACCGTGCCGCATTGTAGGTGGTACGATATGGCCAGTTGTCACACCGTTATAGCCCATAGCGCAAACCGCCCCATAGTCCAAAGCGGCCCCCCCTTCGTGCCCCGCCTTCAAGCGGCGACCCCCAGCGCATATAGGGGATGTCTGTTCCCCGTGATTGAGGAAACGGAACCCCCCGAGGGGCGTTATGGGGGGAGGAGTGAAATTATAAATGACGTCGCTTTTTGGATGTGACGTTTGCTCGCTCCCCGATCAGCCAAGCTTATTCAACGCCCCCAATCGTTGCTCCCCGCCCTACGCCTCCCTGGTGGCGCATAGGCAAGGCGCCGAGGGGGGGGGGTGATGGTGGGGTTGTGGGGGGGGGATGTTATGGGGGTAGCATATTGAGAAAGGAAGCAATATCTTGGATTTCGCAGTGCGAGGAAGGAGGTCCAAATCTATTTAGGTACAATTAGCGGTTGACAATAGGTCGGCGGTGGCTGTGTTTGGCTGTCGGCTATCCCAGGGGACCACCCCGGGGTCATTACCCAAGCCGGGGGAGGGGCGGTGGGGTGGGGGGGTGGCTTTAATTTGTCAAACTCACCCGTCCCATCGTATGGCTATATACAGAGTTATACCCCCTTACACCCCCCCCCCCCCTTACACCTCCCTCCCGCCCACCCTTCTACCCACCCCTAAACCTCCCTCCTACGACCACCCCCTCCCACCGTCCTCGCCATCACCATATCTCCCACTCGCCCACCTCCCCCCCTCCCCCCTCCCACTTGAACCCTCATTATTATTTCTAAAGTAGGATTGCTTGCCTACAGGCGGTCCACAGATTTAAAACAATGGCCAACATTGCCCGACAGACACCTGCAGGCGGGTTCTGTGACTTTTACAGAGCCAAACATCTCCCGTTGAGACACCCCTTCAGCGGCTTTTACGAGCCCCGCCCTCCGGGGTTTATCGCTGAGGAGAACTCCCATATTGTGTGACGTCATTAATGGTCCCTGGCGTGCAGGACACTGCGTGCGCTCTTTATGAGAAAGTCGATGTTCGTAGACCACGTCCATTTGTTGACGTAAGACCGCTTCCATCTGCCACTTTGTGTCTCTACATGTAAGCAAAGACTTGCCAAGTATGGAACTGGGGGCGTGTTGGGACAAGAACGTAATAACCTAAGGGCTCATCGCGCACGTGGCCAGAAAGGTACAAGTGGGCCAGCACAAGTAGGACCAAGTAGCAGTTTATTTCTCTCAATATTTGTCGTAATTTATGTACTATGATGGAGGCAAAACAGCGACGTTGTAGGAGGGGTGTGGGGCCAGCATCAAAGCCCTGTATAATTTATTCAACAAGATGTTTGCACTTTGAGAAATAAAACTGTATGCTTCCTCTCTACGCTTTTAAAACGCCAACTTATATGATCCGGTTGTATAAAACTTTGCGTTGGCTTTTATGTTGGCAGACTCCGTCCGCGCTTGTTTAAATTGTTATTTCCTAATCAGCAATGTCTCCGAAGTAACCCTAAAGCTTAAACCATAAGGTTTATAAATAAATGAAGATTGTGAACAATGTACAAGATTGCACTGACGTATATGTGTATCTTGTAGAATTCCGGGCCAAATAGGAGGAATGAGTGTAGTTCCACGAGCGTCACGTATATATAGGAAGTTTAACGTCTAATTTGTCTCTCCCATTCCCTCCTCCGTTGCTATGTTTGCCGGCGGTACGTGTAGACCGTCTCCCAGTTGGCACCTCGGGCTCACGTGACCCCCCGCCCCCAAATCTCCTCACTCCCCCCGCCGCCGTCTCGCGATTGGCTGCCGGGCCGCCCGGGCCAACCATAAAAGCCAATATCCCCCGACTGTGTTGGGGTAGTTTTTTTGTCTTCTCGGCCGATTGGCTTTAATAACATTAGTCGTCCCGCCAACTCGTGCCGCAGGTCGGGTCAAATCCCGGACGCTGTCGCCAGGGGTTGTCACGTGACCACAGAAACATTGGTCTCTACCTGTTGACCTTCTGCCCACTTCTCTTCCACCCCCCCCCCGCCCCCGCCCCCCCCCCTATCTCCTTCCAACCAGCCACGGCCTTCCCCCGATCAGCCAGAGGGTATGTACCCCATGCCCCCGGGGGAGGCGGGGGAGGCGGGGGAGGAGGGGGGGGGGCGACGGAGAGGAGTGGGGTCATAGGGCTAATAAGTAAATTGAATTGAGTCCTGTTTATCACCCACCGGGTCGAGCTACTTGCCTAAATTGGAAATTGGATTCTCACTGATAGGCCAGCTTGGTATAAATGGGCTGGGGGGCGGGGGGGGGGGGTTGCCGTTACAATGCGGCGTGGATCTGCGGTAACATGGCGGCAATGAGTCGCCATGGATGTTTGATTGATATAACCCAGTATTAGGGGAGACCGACAGCTTATGGCAGCAAAAGGCCCATTGTTAAGTGTGAGAAGAGGGAGATCCAAGTAAACTCGGAACAAATTGGTTGTGAGGTTTCTCGGCTAGATACTTCGCTGAGTACGATGTGGTTGTGGAGAAACACCGTCTTTAAGGCTTAACCTAAAAATAAACACAACTATTTTAACTGATCATTGTGTGATTAAACTTTAAGAAATGTATGTTATCAAACGTTAATTAATTAAAATAGAACAAAGCGACATCAACGCCCGCATTTTGATGACGTAGTGCACAAAAAAGCCACGTG
>OZ025261.1:31091937-31136851 GCA_964019135.1 Arenicola marina
CGGGCCCCCGCTGACCAGGCCACTTTGGGGAGCCGCGCTGGGGGACTAGAAATACTAACGGGGGAATAAGGGAGAACTGGTTTAACATGGGCGATGGGGGGGGGTGCGTTAGTAGGGGGGTGGAGGGGATTATTTCGGGGCCGGGGTGATCTAGGGGAGGGGAGGGGGATGGGGGTTGTGTATAACATGGGTGGTTTGGAGGGGGAAGCGGATTATTTCGGGGCCCGGGCTTATGTATAAGTGGGTGATCGGGGAGGGGGTGGACCATTTTGGGGGGTACGAGGTAGGGGATACGAGGGGGTGGTGGGGGGGGGATGGGTGTCCTCGTGTTTTAACATGCAAGATGTGAAAGGAAATCGGGGGGCCTGTGTGCAAGGTGGGAGACGAAGGGACAAGGGGAGGTGTGGGGGGAGGGGTTGGCTAAGGGGGTGGGGGAAGGCGGAGGCGTCAATGGTCTTCGGTCTTTAATAAAAGTAAATTTTTTGTACTTTCTGGAAGAGTAATCGGCAGGGGGCTACTAACGAATGTATCTCAAGCGAGATATTGTCTTGTCTGTCTGACGAGACAAGACAATACTGACGTCACACTGTAAAGGAGGACCCCGCGTGACGGAGTGATTCCTGTGGCTGGGCTAAGGAAAGAAACACCCTGGCCAGGGAGAGTCCCCAACGATCTCGACTTAATGACGGTCAATGTGTTTTTTTCAGGTTTGCGTTGACTGAACGATTAAACAGTGGAAAATATTGCACTCTGCTAGGCTAAGACTGAGGATGAGATGCTTGATAAAAGGCTCCGTATCCTCGACAAATATGACGGGGGTAATAAAACTAATTAGTTTTAACAAATACTTTTACAATAATATTTAGTAAAATGAAAGTATCTATAATTATATTACGTTTAGATCGAAAATTGTAGCAATAAATGTAAGGTATTTAGATTAGTTATAGACCTACTTAATATACTCTCTATTTCTTGGTGGTTCTTAACGTTGCCACACAGACCAACTATAATCTATAAACTCTAATAATTTTAGCACCTTCTTGATTTAAGAAATCCACATCTTGGGAGAATACTTTTCTATTTTGAGGGGCCGTATTTATAATCGTAATTCATAATTCATAAGTTACGCACATAAGTTACGAGCCTCACTAGCTCATTGTGGTGATGCTCATGATGAATCCTCTTCAACATCATGTCAGCACTTTCCTACTTTAGGAAATCCACTTCTTGCGTGACTTCTTATGTATTTTGAACCCGATATTCGCTCGACAAAGCTTCCACTTAGCGCTAAGTCTAGTGGCGTAGCCTAAGTGGTGATTATGAATACGGCCCCTGGACTTGCAACAAAGCCAGTCTTATGCAAGGAAATCACTATCGCTTATCGCAAGAAGGTTTTTCCAGATCTGCCAGGTAGTATAAACGCTCTCATGAGGTCTTTAAGACTCGTCCCCTGAGTAGCCCCCCCCCCCACCTATTGATGTTGTTAAGATTCCATTTAATGTGTATGTTGTTGAGCGGAATAAAACTGAAATTCTGAGTGAGGATCCCCATATTTTTATTTTATCCTTCCTGATACCATTGTTACTACAGCACGGATTTAAGACCTGGCGGAACACCACGCAGTTTGATGCCGTAAGCTAAAAGAACGTCGTGAACGCTCGATTTAACCGCCACGTGGCTGCGTTCAGCCAATGAGCTCCATGCAAACGAGGCGGTCATTTGCATATGTCAGTTAGCGCGTGCGGTATCAATCTCTTCCGCTGGGTGTCACTGCGATGATGGTGTTTTCATTGCGGTCGCTTTCCCCTGAAATGAGACCATTATTTTAAGAGGAAACGCTGATTACATGTTGGGGTTATGCACTTGTCAAGATGGCATCAATTACTGGAGGCATTATTACAGACTGGGCATGTTAATGGGGAGCCGGTGTTGTGGTCGAAGTGAGCTACGCTTCACCGAACCAAACGCCCGTCTCGAAATTAATGCGATTTCTCGAACTTTAAATCTGTGGTTTAGCGTTGGTTTTGTTGACGTGGTCGCGCGTTTTGCTGACTTGTGCTCTCACTTCCATTGGCATCGTTATAACGTCATAAGAGTATTACCGAGTGAATTCATATTAACTGAAGAAGAATATTTTGGATGCTATCTTGAAAATTCGAACAGATTGCCTGCCAAAAGGTAGCGCGTTCGGCTATAATTTGTCCAGTGTGCTGTGCTTGGCCATTCCTGGCGGCCGGTGCGGGGTTCGAATCCCATCTGTATAAATATCTATGTGCTGGTTAAATATCCCATGTCTTTCTTTGCAAATAATATGGGGTTACTCCCGGAGACATGGCTTTTTTGAAACAACCAAGCAGCCATCCATACTGACAGCCGAACGCTAGGTGTTGGGAGTGTGCGTGGGAGGAGACATGGGGCCTCGGTGATTGAGTGCTACGTGTCCGCTGTCACCAACCAGTCACGTCAGAGAACCAGCCGGCCCCGCCAGGGAACCGGCCACCCACGTCAGCAAGCCGGCCATCCACGTCAGGAAGCCGGCCAGGGACACAGCCAGCCACGTCAGGGAGCAAGCCAGTCACGTCAAAGAAACCAGCCAGCCACGTCAAGAAGCAAGCCAATCACGTCAGGGAACCAGCCAGCCTCGTCAAGGAGCAAGCCAGTGACGTCAGGGAGCCAGTCAGCCGCGCCAGGGAGCCAGCGAGGAAACCGGCCAGCCACGTCAGAGAACCAGCCAAGGAACCAGCTACGTCAGGGATTTAGCCAACCACATCAGGGTACCAGCCAGCCACGTCTGGGTACCAGCCAGTCACGTCAGGGAGCCAGCTAGTGAACCAGCCAGGGAACTAGTCACGTCAGGGAGCCAGCCAGGGAACCAGCCACGTCAGGAAGCCAGCCAGCCACGTCAGGAAGTCAGCCAGCTATGTCAGGGAACCAGCCAGCAAGCCATGTGAGGGAGCCAGCCAGCAACGTCAGGAAACCAGCAAGGCCAGCCATGCGAGGGAGCCAGCCAGCAACGTCAGGAAAGCAGCCAGCCACGTCAGGGAGCCAGCCAGCCGCGTCAGGGAGCAAGTCAGCAACGTCAGGGAGCCAGCCAGCCACGTCAGGGAGCCAAGTAACCACGTCGGGAACCAGCCAGTCACGTCAATGAACCAGCAAGCCATGTCAGGGAACCAGCCAGCCACGTCAGAGAGCCAGCCAGCCACGTCAGGGAACCAGCAAGCCACGTCAGGAAACCAGTCAACTACGTCATGGAACTAGCCAGCCACGTCAGGGAACCCGTTAACCACGTCAGGGAACCAGCCAGCTACGTCAGGAAGCCAGCCAGCGAACCAGCCAGCCGCGTCAGGGAGCAAGCCAGGGAACCAGCCAACCATGTCAGGGAACCAGCCAAACACGTCAGGGCGCTAGCGTCACCGAGAGCTGGTTCCTTAGCGGCGTCGCGGGGAGGCTGGGTACCCGTCTCACCTCGTGCAGGTTGCAGTGGTCGCTATGGATACAGGCGGGTCGTTCTGTAGCTGTCACCATCAATGGTTGAACTGTTCGCGGCGCTGTGACAGCCGCTCTATCATTCCCTTTTGTGTGGCCTCACGCCGCGCAGGGAAACCTAAAAACATCGGCGCTTTGACATTTTTTGCGATAACTTAACAAATTTCCCTTTATATTCCCCGTTTTGTAACGTACGGGGAATTCACATGTGTCTCGTTTAATTGAGTTTACAAGACATAAAACTATCCCGATAACATCGGAGATAATTTACCCGAGTGAATAACACGTTAGATTAGAGGGGGGAAGGGGGGCTCGGGAGTGTGGAACATGATGTGGAGTTCTGTGTGAGTCATTATCTCATAACAACTTTTCCCTTCACCCCTTCTTGATATCATCGGCAGGTGTTCATCCTTTCATCTCTTTGTCCCAGGGAACCCCTTAATTGGGCCCGGTTTAGGCCATATGTGCACAAGAGTGGTCAAAAATACCTATCGATCGATGCTTATGACGTTGTGGTACATCTGTTAATGTTACGTTACAAGGAGCGATTGTTTGGCTTTGGATGACATGTGATGATGTGATGTCTTGGCCTGTGCCGAGACGATTGATCAATCGATCTTCATTATCTGGGTGCCCCCCCCCCCCCTCATCCACCCCCACCCACTCCCACCCCGGCTCATTATTTGTCCGATGGTGGGGCGGCCCAAAGGCACACAACGCCACCTGTCTTGGTGCCGCCAATGGCCAACGCTTGCCGTTTAATAGGAATATCTATGGTTACCTCACTGTCTGGGGATGTCTGTGTGGTCGCAGGATAAAGATCCCATGTGCTTCTTCGCAAAGAGTAGGGGGTTACCCCCGGGGACATGTCTCCACTCTCCCTGCCTTCTCCCATTGACACGATATGAACAAACGTGGTTAAAGCGTCCTGAATATAGAGGCAACCACTGTCGGGGGGGGGGGGGGGTGGGGGTGGGGGGCGGGGGGGGCGTGTGCTTCTTGACGTAGTGATTGGTTAACGTACTAGACCGCAGCTCAATAGGTCCTGGATTCGAATCCGGGGGCCGGGCACCTAATCTGAAGGTCATGTTTCACATGTATCCGTCATCGCCCCGGGTGGTGCCTTGGCCCAGGTTGGCCGCTGTGTGCACGCCATTGCGGCCTGAAACACGAGTTCATTCCTCACGGCCTGTGTCCGTCACTTACCCTTGAGCTTAACTCACATTATGGTTACCTCGCTTACATGCTTAATCTCCATGGTAATCTTATACCCCCAGAGCACACATACGTCACAGTCCGTACAATAGGAACAGCCTGGTCCTCCGTGTATTAGTAAATTTCTGAATTTATATTGTTAAAATCAAACAAAATACGCTATGCTGAATACAAGGTATTGATATCTTCGTACGAGTGGGGACTCCTGCAAAGGCAAATGTAGCGAGGCCGGCCTAATGGTTGGTTGGTTGGTTGGTTGGTTGGTTGGTTGTATATTCAATGGAGCCATGTCCTCGGGGGTAGCGCTCAATGGACTGCGCCGTATAGTATGAATCACTCATGACTCGTATCAAGGGTTTCTGGGAAACGTGTCTTTGGTGTTATCGTTTTTAGCATTTTTTGACAAAGGTAATGATTTGGTTCCGGGGACTGGCGTATTATGTGTGGTGTGTAAATTCATTGAGCTGGTTTAAGTGTTCAAGTCTGACCCAAACCCACTTCATTGTCCGATAGCCGCTTATTATTATGCGGTCTATAGCGCTGACCACTGCACCAGGGAGACACCCTCTCCTTGCACAGGAGGTATCATGGCCCAAATGTATCTGCTTTCATGTGCACGAAAGCGGTCTAAAATACCACGAACATTGCATTTCTGGTCCACAAATTGAAAGTCCGTCTATGTGCCTGTGTCAGCTGGTGGTGGGGGGGCGGGGCAACCACGAGGTTCACCGCGTGCGTCCGTCTCGTTCATCATGACGTCGGATGTGGGTGTCGACAAATGACTTTATTTGTGTCGATCCGCTTTAATCACAGATATTATTAATCAGCTAACAAACAGCCAGTTAATTATATCCAGGAGCGGGGTGGGTGGGAGGGGGGGGGGGAGCTTCCATTAGGCTTGAACGTATGATGAGGTTACGGGGTTACGGGGCCCTATGTTAAATCAACCCGCTATGCCCTTGTTCATGGACACCATATCGAAGCCAACGGTTCTGTCTGGCCAGAGCTCTTGAGTTTTCTGCGGTTGGCTTGATGAGGTAAATTTATGGCTGCCCCCCATGGCGCCCCCTCTTTCCTCCCTCCTCCCCCCCCCCCCTATGGTTAACGTATTGGGGTGGAGAGGGCCGACGGTCCCGCCACCTGTACCCTCTCGTGGAGACAAATGTCACTGCCATTAAGCGCCACCTAGCGGGGTCGTTACGCACGGCGCTACAAAGGTCAAGTGAGGCTTTGATTGTGAGATCGAACGTGCGACGCGGAGTTTCCAGCCATTTCGGTTATAATGTTGACTTCATTAAGCTGTATTCGGCATTTAGTCGCTGAGTGTCGACTGTGTGACCGGGGGGGGGGGGGGACTGGGGGTGGTCGTGCAAGCTATTACCCAGTCCCATCGTTCATATCCCCCGACCCCTCTCACAGCCACCCCCCGCACCCCCAACTCTCTCTCCCTCAGTCGCACATTTATAAAGATTCGGTGAGGGGTGCTAACAGAGGAAGTCAGGTGTACCGAGAAATGTTTGCCCCCCGACGTACATGGCCGACTTACCACCCATTGGGGCATTTCTTCGGCGTTGCCATCCATTCAGGAATGATACCCTCTGGAAATAAATCCCCCCGCCCCGTCCCGGTAACCACTCCCCCACTCACTGCCCCATAGCCGTCACCCCCCCCCCCCCCACCACCCCCGTTTCCAGAGGTCAGTGAAGTGAGAAGTAGTCGGTGCACATCAAGCAACAATCGTTGTCAGAATTTAACGGTTGACTATTTGAGGAGGGTAGGTGTGAAGATTTGCCATCGCCTGGCTGCCTGGTTGCCGTACCGCCTGTCTCACGGCCCTGTGCCGCCATGGAAATCAGTGCCAGTCAGGAATATGATTGTATTTTACGTATGAAGTCCCCGGTCTCTGGTCTGTGAAATGATAGAAGGCCGTGGAACGGGCGAGAAAGCAATGCCGCAATGAGAGAGCAGTTACTGACCGGCAAATTCGTGTTGGATGGTGCCAAGGGGTGGGAAGGGGGGTGAAAGGAATTGAGGTATTGTAAATGTTATATCAGGCGTCGGGATGTTGGGCGGTGGGGTATGGTGGGGTGGGGGTGGGGGTCGGGGGGTAGATTCATAGGGTGTCTGCCAAGGTATATAAGGATTGGTGAGGGCCGGACCCTAGTTAAAGTGTTGAGCAAGATGCCCGCTGGTTGTGTCATGCGCTCGAAATCGGGAATCAGGCCCCTGCCGCCGCAACTCCCGGCATCGGGATTAAGGCTATGGATTTGTCGGTCACTCGGGATTAGTGAGTCACACCTGATGGCCAGGGTATCGTCCGTCACTCGGGATTAGCGAGTCACACCTGACGGCCAGGGTATCGTCCGTCACTCGGGATTAGTGAGTCACACCTGATGGCCAGGGTATCGTCAGTCACTCGGGATTAGCGAGTCACACCTGATGGCCAGGGTATCGTCCGTCACTCGGGAGTAGTGAGTCACACCTGATGGCCAGGGTATAGTCAGTCACTCGGGATTAGTGAGTCACACCTGATGGCCAGGGTATCGTCAGTCACTCGGGATTAGCTAGTCACACCTGATGGCCAGAGTATCGTCAGTTACTCGGGATTAGTGAGGCACGTCTGATGGCCATGATATCGTCAGTCACTCGGAATTAGTGAGTCACACCTGATGGCCAGGGTATCGTCCGTCACTCGGGAGTAGTGAGTCACACCTGATGGCCAGGGTATAGTCAGTCACTCGGGATTAGTGAGTCACACCTGATGGCCAGGGTATCGTCCATCACTCGGGAGTAGTGAGTCACACCTGATGGCCAGGGTATCGTCAGTCACTCGGGATTAGTGAGTCACACCTGATGGCCAGGGTATCGTCAGTCACTCGGGATTAGCGAGTCACACCTGATGGCCAGGGTATCGTCCGTCACTCGGGAGTAGTGAGTCACACCTGATGGCCAGGGTATAGTCAGTCACTCGGGATTAGTGAGTCACACCTGATGACCAGGGTATCGTCAGTCACTCGGGGTTAGTGAGTCACACCTGATGGCCAGGGTATCGTCAGTCACTCGGGATTAGTGAGTCACACCTGGTGACCAGGGTATCGTCAGTTACTCGGGGTTAGTGAGTCACACCTGATGGCCAGGGTATCGTCAGTCACTCGGGATTAGTGAGTCACACCTGGTGACCAGGGTATCGTCAGTTACTCGGGATTAGTGAGTCACACCTGATGGCCAGAGTATCGTCCGTCACTCGGGATTAGTGAGTCACGTCTGGTGCCCACGCTGGAAAAAATCCCCCCGCCCCGTCCCGGTAACCACTCCCCCACTCACTGCCCCATAGCCGTCACCCCCCCCCCCCCCATCCCCACCACCCCCGTTTCCAGAGGTCAGTGAAGTGAGAAGCAGTCGGTGCACATCAAGCAACAATCGTTGTCAGAATTTAACGGTTGACTATTTGAGGAGGGTAGGTGTGAAGATTTGCCATCGCCTGGCTGCCTGGTTGCCGTACCGCCTGTCTCACGGCCCTGTGCCGCCATGGAAATCAGTGCCAGTCAGGAATATGATTGTATTTTACGTATGAAGTCCCCGGTCTCTGGTCTGTGAAATGATAGAAGGCCGTGGAACGGGCGAGAAAGCAATGCCGCAATGAGAGAGCAGTTACTGACCGGCAAATTCGTGTTGGATGGTGCCAAAGGGTGGGAAGGGGGGTGAAAGGAATTGAGGTATTGTAAATGTTATATCAGGCGTCGGGATGTTGGGCGGTGGGGTATGGTGGGGTGGGGGTGGGGGTCGGGGGGTAGATTCATAGGGTGTCTGCCAAGGTATATAAGGATTGGTGAGGGCCGGACCCTAGTTAAAGTGTTGAGCAAGATGCCCGCTGGTTGTGTCATGCGCTCGAAATCGGGAATCAGGCCCCTGCCGCCGCAACTCCCGGCATCGGGATTAAGGCTATGGATTTGTCGGTCACTCGGGATTAGTGAGTCACACCTGATGGCCAGGGTATCGTTCGTCACTCGGGAGTAGTGAGTCACACCTGATGGCCAGGGTATAGTCAGTCACTCGGGATTAGTGAGTCACACCTGATGGCCAGGGTATCGTTCGTCACTCGGGAGTAGTGAGTCACACCTGATGGCCAGGGTATAGTCAGTCACTCGGGATTAGTGAGTCACACCTGATGGCCAGGGTATAGTCAGTCGCTCGGGATTAGTGAGTCACACCTGATGGCCATGATATCGTCAGTCACTCGGGATTAGTGAGTCACACCTGATGGCCAGGGTATCGTCAGTTACTCGGGATTAGTGAGTCACACCTGATAGCCAGAGTATCGTCAGTCGCTCGGGATTAGTGAGTCACGGCTGATGGCCAGAGTATCGTCAGTCACTCGGGATTAGCGAGTCACACCTGATGGCCATGATATCGTCAGTCACTCGGGATTAGTGAGTCACCTGATGGCCAGGGTATCGTCAGTCACTCGGGATTAGCGAGTCACACCTGATGGCCATGATATCGTCAGTCACTCGGGATTAGTGAGTCACCTGATGGCCATGATATCGTCAGTCACTCGGGATTAGTGAGTCACACCTGATGGCCAGGGTATCGTCCATCACTCGGGAGTAGTGAGTCACACCTGATGGCCAGGGTATCGTCAGTCACTCGGGATTAGTGAGTCACACCTGATGGCCAGAGTATCGTCAGTCACCCGGGATTAGTGAGTCACGGCTGATAACCAGGGTATCGTCAGTCACTCGGGATTAGTGAGTCACACCTGATGGCCAGGGTATCGTCAGTCACCCGGGATTAGTGAGTCACGGCTGATGGCCAGAGTATCGTCAGTCACCCGGGATTAGTGAGTCACGGCTGATAACCAGGGTATCGTCAGTCACTCGGGATTAGTGAGTCACACCTGATGGCCAGGGTATCGTCAGTCACTCGGGATTAGTGAGTCACACCTGATGGCCAGAGTATCGTCAGTCACCCGGGATTAGTGAGTCACGGCTGATAACCAGGGTATCGTCAGTCACTCGGGATTAGTGAGTCACACCTGATGGCCAGGGTATCGTCAGTCACTCGGGATTAGTGAGTCACACCTGATGGCCAGAGTATCGTCAGTCACCCGGGATTAGTGAGTCACGGCTGATAACCAGGGTATCGTCAGTCACTCGGGATTAGTGAGTCACGGCTGATAACCAGGGTATCGTCAGTCACTCGGGATTAGTGAGTCACACCTGATGGCCAGGGTATCGTCAGTCACTCGGGATTAGTGAGTCACACCTGATGGCCAGGGTATCGTCAGTCACTCGGGAGTAGTGAGTCACACCTGATGGCCAGGGTATAGTCAGTCACTCGGGATTAGTGAGTCACACCTGATGACCAGGGTATCGTCAGTCACTCGGGGTTAGTGAGTCACACCTGATGGCCAGGGTATCGTCAGTCACTCGGGATTAGTGAGTCACACCTGGTGACCAGGGAATCGTCAGTCACTCGGGATTAGTGAGTCACACCTGCTGAGCAGGGTATCGTCAGTCACTCGGGGTTAGTGAGTCACACCTGATGGCCAGGGTATAGTCAGTCACTCGGGATTAGTGAGTCACACCTGATGGCCAGGGTATCGTCAGTCACTCGGGATTAGTGAGTCACACCTGATAACCAGGGTATCGTCAGTCACTCGGGATTAGCGAGTCACACCTGATGGCCAGAGTATCGTCAGTCACTCGGGATTAGTGAGGCACGTCTGATGGCCAGAGTATCGTCCGTCACTCGGGATTAGTGAGTCACACCTGATGGCCATGATATCGTCAGTCACTCGGAATTATTGAGTCACACCTGATGGCCAGGGTATCGTCCATCACTCGGGAGTAGTGAGTCACACCTGATGGCCAGGGTATCGTCAGTCACTCGGGATTAGTGAGTCACACCTGATGGCCAGAGTATCGTCAGTCACCCGGGATTAGTGAGTCACGGCTGATAACCAGGGTATCGTCAGTCACTCGGGATTAGTGAGTCACACCTGATGGCCAGGGTATCGTCAGTCACTCGGGATTAGTGAGTCACACCTGATGGCCAGAGTATCGTCAGTCACCCGGGATTAGTGAGTCACGGCTGATAACCAGGGTATCGTCAGTCACTCGGGATTAGTGAGTCACGGCTGATAACCAGGGTATCGTCAGTCACTCGGGATTAGTGAGTCACACCTGATGGCCAGGGTATCGTCAGTCACTCGGGATTAGTGAGTCACACCTGATGGCCAGGGTATAGTCAGTCACTCGGGATTAGTGAGTCACACCTGATGACCAGGGTATCGTCAGTCACTCGGGGTTAGTGAGTCACACCTGATGGCCAGGGTATCGTCAGTCACTCGGGATTAGTGAGTCACACCTGGTGACCAGGGAATCGTCAGTCACTCGGGATTAGTGAGTCACACCTGCTGAGCAGGGTATCGTCAGTCACTCGGGGTTAGTGAGTCACACCTGATGGCCAGGGTATAGTCAGTCACTCGGGATTAGTGAGTCACACCTGATAACCAGGGTATCGTCAGTCACTCGGGATTAGCGAGTCACACCTGATGGCCAGAGTATCGTCAGTCACTCGGGATTAGTGAGGCACGTCTGATGGCCAGAGTATCGTCCGTCACTCGGGATTAGTGAGTCACACCTGATGGCCATGATATCGTCAGTCACTCGGAATTATTGAGTCACACCTGATGGCCAGGGTATCGTCCATCACTCGGGAGTAGTGAGTCACACCTGATGGCCAGGGTATCGTCAGTCACTCGGGATTAGTGAGTCACACCTGATGGCCAGAGTATGGTCAGTCACCCGGGATTAGTGAGTCACGGCTGATAACCAGGGTATCGTCAGTCACTCGGGATTAGTGAGTCACACCTGATGGCCAGGGTATCGTCAGTCACTCGGGATTAGTGTGTCACACCTGATGGCCAGAGTATTGTCAGTCACTCGGGATTAGTGAGTCACGTCTTGTGGCCAGGGTATCGTCCGTCACTCGGGATTAGTGAGTCACGTCTTGTGGCCAGGGTATCGTCCGTCACTCGGGATTAGTGAGTCACGGCTGATGGCCAGGGTATCGTCAGTCACCCGGGATTAGTGAGTCACGCCTGGTGGCCATGATATCGTCAGTCACTCGGGATTAGTGAGTCACGTCTTGTGGCCAGGGTATCGTCCGTCACTCGGGATTAGTGAGTCACGGCTGATGGCCAGGGTATCGTCCATCACTCGGGAGTAGTGAGTCACACCTGATGGCCAGGGTATCGTCAGTCACTCGGGATTAGTGAGTCACACCTGATGGCCAGAGTATGGTCAGTCACCCGGGATTAGTGAGTCACGGCTGATAACCAGGGTATCGTCCGTCACTCGGGATTAGTGAGTCACACCTGATGGCCAGGGTATCGTCAGTCACTCGGGATTAGTGAGTCACGTCTTGTGGCCAGGGTATCGTCCGTCACTCGGGATTAGTGAGTCACGGCTGATGGCCAGGGTATCGTCAGTCACCCGGGATTAGTGAATCACGCCTGGTGGCCATGATATCGTCAGTCACTCGGGATTAGTGACACACCTGATGGCCAGGGTATCGTCAGTCACTCGGGATTAGTGAGTCACGTCTGATGGCCAGGGTATCGTCAGTCACTCAGGATTATTATATCACATCTGGTGGCCAGGGTATCGTCAGTCACTCGGGATTAGTGAGTCACACCTGATGGCCAGGGTATCGTCAGTCACTCGGGATTAGTGAGTCACACCTGATGGCCATGATATCGTCAGTCACTCGGGATTAGTGAGTCATACCTGGTGGCCAGGGTATCGTCAGTCACTCGGGATTAGTGAGTCGCACCTGATGGCCAGGGTATCGTCAGTCACTCGGGATTAGTGAGTCACACCTGATGGCCGGTGTATCGTCAGTCACTCGGGATTAGTGAGTCACGGCTGATAACCAGGGTATCGTCAGTCACCCGGGATTAGTGAGTCACGCCTGGTGGCCATGATATCGTCAGTCACTCGGGATTAGTGAGTCACGTCTTGTGGCCAGGGTATCGTCCGTCACTCGGGATTAGTGAGTCACGGCTGATGGCCAGGGTATCGTCCATCACTCGGGAGTAGTGAGTCACACCTGATGGCCAGGGTATCGTCAGTCACTCGGGATTAGTGAGTCACACCTGATGGCCAGAGTATGGTCAGTCACCCGGGATTAGTGAGTCACGGCTGATAACCAGGGTATCGTCCGTCACTCGGGATTAGTGAGTCACACCTGATGGCCAGGGTATCGTCAGTCACTCGGGATTAGTGAGTCACGTCTTGTGGCCAGGGTATCGTCCGTCACTCGGGATTAGTGAGTCACGACTGATGGCCAGGGTATCGTCAGTCACCCGGGATTAGTGAATCACGCCTGGTGGCCATGATATCGTCAGTCACTCGGGATTAGTGACACACCTGATGGCCAGGGTATCGTCAGTCACTCGGGATTAGTGAGTCACGTCTGATGGCCAGGGTATCGTCAGTCACTCAGGATTATTATATCACATCTGGTGGCCAGGGTATCGTCAGTCACTCGGGATTAGTGAGTCACACCTGATGGCCAGGGTATCGTCAGTCACTCGGGATTAGTGAGTCACACCTGATGGCCATGATATCGTCAGTCACTCGGGATTAGTGAGTCATACCTGGTGGCCAGGGTATCGTCAGTCACTCGGGATTAGTGAGTCGCACCTGATGGCCAGGGTATCGTCAGTCACTCGGGATTAGTGAGTCACACCTGATGGCCGGTGTATCGTCAGTCACTCGGGATTAGTGAGTCACGGCTGATAACCAGGGTATCGTCAGTCACTCGGGATTAGTGAGTCACACCTGATGGCCAGGGTATCGTCAGTCACTCGGGATTAGTGAGTCACACCTGATGGCCATGATATCGTCAGTCACTCGGGATTAGTGAGTCACACCTGATGGCCATGATATCGTCAGTCACTCGGGATTAGTGAGTCACACCTGATGGCCAGGGTATCGTCAGTCACTCGGGATTAGTGAGTCACACCTGATGGCCATGATATCGTCAGTCACTCGGGATTAGTGAGTCATACCTGGTGGCCAGGGTATCGTCAGTCACTCGGGATTAGTGAGTCACACCTGATGGCCAGGGTATCGTCAGTCACTCGGGATTAGTGAGGCACGTCTAATGGCCAGGGTATCGTCAGTCACTCGGGATTAGTGAGTCACACCTGATGGCCAGGGTATCGTCAGTCACTCGGGATTAGTGAGGCACGTCTGATGGCCATGATATCGTCAGTCACTCGGGATTAGTGAGTCACACCTGATGGCCAGGGTATCGTCAGTCACTCGGGATTAGTGAGTCACACCTGATGGCCATGATATCGTCAGTCACTCGGGATTAGTGAGTCATACCTGGTGGCCAGGGTATCGTCAGTCACTCGGGATTAGTGAGTGACACCTGATGGCCAGAGTATTGTCAGTCACTCGGGATTAGTGAGTCACGTCTTGTGGCCAGGGTATCGTCAGTCACTCGGGATTAGTGAGTCACGTCTTGTGGCCAGGGTATCGTCAGTCACTCGGGATTAGTGAGTCACGTCTTGTGGCCAGGGTATCGTCAGTCACTCGGGATTAGTGAGTCACGTCTGATGGCCAGGGTATCGTCAGTCACTCGGGATTAGTGAGGCACGTCTGATGGCCAGGGTATCGTCAGTCACTCGGGATTAGTGAGTCATGTCTTGTGGCCAGGGTATCGTCAGTCACTCGGGATTAGTGAGTCACACCTGATGGCCAGGGTATCGTCAGTCACTCGGGATTAGTGAGGCACGTCTGATGGCCAGGGTATCGTCAGTCACTCGGGATTAGTAACACACCTGATGGCCAGGGTATCGTCCGTCACTCGGGATTAGTGAGTCACACCTGATGGCCAGGGTATCGTCAGTCACTCGGGATTAGTGAGTCACGCCTGGTGGCCATGATATCGTCAGTCACTCGGGATTAGTAACACACCTGATGGCCAGGGTATCGTCAGTCACTCAGGATTATTATATCACACCTGATGGCCAGGGTATCGTCAGTCACTCGGGATTAGTGTGTCACACCTGATGGCCCGAGTATTGTCAGTCACTCGGGATTAGTGAGTCACACCTGATGGCCAGGGTATCGTCCATCACTCGGGAGTAGTGAGTCACACCTGATGGCCAGGGTATCGTCAGTCACTCAGGATTATTATATCACACCTGATGGCCAGGGTATCGTCAGTCACTCGGGATTAGTGTGTCACACCTGATGGCCCGAGTATTGTCAGTCACTCGGGATTAGTGAGGCACGTCTGATGGCCAGGGTATCGTCAGTCACTCGGGATTAGTGAGTCTCACCTGATGGCCAGGGTATCGTCAGTCACTCGGGATTAGTGTGTCACACCTGATGGCCATGATATCGTCAGTCACTCGGGATTAGTGAGTCATACCTGGTGGCCAGGGTATCGTCAGTCACTCGGGATTAGTGAGTCACACCTGATGGCCAGAGTGTTGTCAGTCACTCGGGATTAGTGACACACCTGATGGCCAGGGTATCGTCAGTCACTCGGGATTAGTGAGTCTCACCTGATGGCCAGGGTATAGTCAGTCGCTCGGGATTAGTGAGTCACACCTGATGGCCATGATATCGTCAGTCACTCGGGATTAGTGACACACCTGATGGCCAGGGTATCGTCAGTCACTCTGGATCAGTGAGGCACGTCTTGTGGCCATGATATCGTCAGTCACTCGGGATTAGTGAGTCACGGCTGATGGCCAGGGTATCGTCAATCACTCGGGATTAGTGAGTCACGTCTTGTGGCCATGATATCGTCAGTCACTCGGGATTAGTGAGTCACACCTGATGGCCATGATATCGTCAGTCACTCGAGATTAGTGACACACCTGATGTCCAGGGTATCGTCAGTCACTCAGGATTATTAAATCACATCTGGTGGCCAGGGTATCGTCAGTCACTAGGGATTAGTGAGTCACACCTGATGGCCACGCTATCGTCAATTTCTTTTGGGATTAGTGAGTCACGTCTGATGGCCAGGGTATCGTCAGTCACTCGGGATTAGTGAGTCACGTCTTGTGGCCAGGGTATCGTCAGTCACTCGGGATTAGTGAGTCACGTCTTGTGGCCAGGGTATCGTCAGTCACTCGGGATTAGTGAGTCACGTCTTGTGGCCAGGGTATCGTCAGTCACTCGGGATTAGTGAGTCACACCTGATGGCCAGGGTATCGTCAGTCACTCGGGATTAGTGAGTCACGTCTTGTGGCCAGGGTATCGTCAGTCACTCGGGATTAGTGAGTCACGTCTTGTGGCCAGGGTATCTTCAGTTACTCAGGATTAGTGAGTCACGTCTTGTGGCCAGGGTATCGTCAGTCACTCGGGATTAGTGAGTCACGTCTTGTGGCCAGGGTATCGTCAGTCACTCGGGATTAGTGAGTCACGTCTTGTGGCCAGGGTATCGTCAGTCACTCGCGATTAGTGAGTCACAGCTGGTGGCCAGGATATCGAGGACCGCCCCTTGGCCAAGGGGTTAGCGTGTTCGGTTTTGTCGAGTATGCTGGGTTAGGCCAGCCTAAGGGTGCGTGGTTCGACCCCCCCCCCCGCCCCCGGTGAATGCCTATGTATCTGCGCTATTCAGATCCTTGTCTTTCTTCGCAAAAATTGGGGGTTATTCCCCAAACCATGGCTTCTCTCCACCTTCACCCTCAACACGTCCTACAGAAGCCACGACTCAACCATGATGTCGTCGGTGGCGTGTTGTGTGAAGTTAAGGAACAATATAGGGAAGTGAAGTTATGTATAAAGGAACCCCGTGTCGGGGTAGCGGATGGGTGGTTGGTGAAAAGAAGAATAGAATCTGGGGCGAATGGGTGGAAGGTACAACATGCCACATGCCAGGGGGTTAAACCTTTCCCCGATCCCTCAACGCTGTTCCTGCACTTGTTGACCAGCAAAGTTTCCGCCATTTTAAGCATGACGTCATTGAAATACGGACTGGGAGACCCCAGAAATGCCGACTGTTGCTAAAGATCTTTCAGTATCTGGACGCTATTGTGAAATATCGAACTAACTAGTCTATTGTATCTCACGGTGTAACTAACGGTACTACATCTCTTGTGTCCTTGTAGAAGTCGACTGACAGCATCACGAAGCTGCCGAGTATCGTGCTGTCTATCTCCTACACAGGGGTCAAGTTCATCGACAGCAAGTCCAAGGTGAGGCGGCCGTCCCGCACGTCACTCAACACACATTGCTTAACCCACCTCGCTTAACCCACCTCGCTTAACGCACTTCGCTTAACGCACATCGCTCAACCCACCTCGCTTACCGCACCTCGATTAACACACCTCGCTTAACGCACCTCGCTTAACTCACCTCGCTTAACACACCTCGCTTAACACACCTCGCTTAACGCACCTCGCTCAAACCACCTCGCTAAACACACTTCGCTTAGCGCACCTCGCTCAACCCACCTCGCTTAACCCACCTCGCTTAACCCACCTCGCTTAACCCACCTCGCTTAACACACCTCGCTTAACCCACCTCGCTTAACCCACCTGGCTTAACACACCTCGCTTAACGCACCTCGCTCAACCCACCTCGCTTAACACACCTCGCTTAACGCACCTCGCTCAACCCACCTCGCTTAACCCACCTCGCTTAACCCACCTCGCTTAACACACCTCGCTTAACCCACCTCGCTTAACCCACCTGGCTTAACACACCTCGCTTAACGCACCTCGCTCAACCCACCTCGCTTAACACACCTCGCTCACCCCACCTGGCTTAACACACCTCGCTTAACACACCTCGCTTAACGCACCTCGCTCCCCCCACCTGGCTTAACACACCTCGCTTAACGCACCTCGCTCAACCCACCTCGCTTAACACACCTCGCTTAACGCACCTCGCTCAACCCACCTCGCTTAACCCACCTCGCTTAACACCTCGCTTAACCCACCTCGCTTAACCCACCTGGCTTAACATACCTCGCTTAACGCACCTCGCTCAACCCACCTCGCTTAACACACCTCGCTTAACGCACCTCGCTCAACCCACCTCGCTTAACCCACCTCGCTTAACCCACCTCGCTTAACCCACCTCGCTTAACCCACCTCGCTTAACCCACCTCGCTTAACACACCTCGCTTAACCCACCTCGCTCAACTCACCTCGCTTAACACACCTCGCTTAACGCACCTCGCCTAACTCACCTCGCTTAACACACCTCGCTTAACACACCTCGCTTAACGCACCTCGCTTAGCACACCTCGCTTAACGCACCTCGCTTAACCCACCTCGCTTAACCCACCTCGCTTAACCCACCTCGCTTAACACACCTCGCTTAACGCACCTTGCTTAACACACCTCGCTTAACGCACCTCGCTCAACCCACCTCGCTTAACCCACCTCGCTTAACCCACCTCGCTTAACCCACCTCGCTTAACCCACCTCGCTTAACCCACCTCGCTTAACACACCTCGTCTAACGCACCTCGCTCAACCCACCTCGCTTAACACACCTCGCTCACCCCACCTGGCTTAACACACCTCGCTTAACACACCTCGCTTAACGCACCTCGCTCACCCCACCTGGCTTAACACACCTCGCTTAACGCACCTCGCTCAACCCACCTCGCTTAACACACCTCGCTTAACGCACCTCGCTCAACCCACCTCGCTTAACCCACCTCGCTTAACCCACCTCGCTTAACACACCTCGCTTAACCCACCTCGCTTATCCCACCTGGCTTAACACACCTCGCTTAACGCACCTCGCTCAACCCACCTCGCTTAACACACCTCGCTTAACGCACCTCGCTCAACCCACCTCGCTTAACCCACCTCGCTTAACCCACCTCGCTTAACCCATCTCACTTAACACACCTCGCTTAACCCACCTCGCTTAACCCACCTGGCTTAACCCACCTCGCTTAACCCACCTCGCTTAACACACCTCGCTTAACCCACCTCGCTTAACCCACCTCGCTTAACCCACCTCGCTTAACCCACCTCGCTTAACACAGCTCGCTTAACCCACCTCGCTTAACCCACCTCGCTTAACCCACCTCGCTTAACCCACCTCGCTTAACCCACCTCGCTTAACCCACCTCGCTTAACCTACCTCGCTTAACCCACCTCGCTTAACCCACCTCGCTTAACCCACCTCGCTTAACCCACCTCGCTTAACCCACCTCGCTTAACCCACCTCGCTTAACCCACCTCGCTTAACACAGCTCGCTTAACCCACCTGGCTTAACCCACCTCGCTTAACCCACTCGCTTAACCCACCTCGCTTAACCCACCTCGCTTAACCCACCTCGCTTAACCCACCTCGCTTAACCCACCTCGCTTAACCCACCTCGCTTAACCCACCTCGCTTAACCCACCACAGCTCTTAGGTGTCAAGATAGCGTTCGTCGTCACACCAGATATACGTCACGCTAGACATACGTCACATTATATATACGTCACGCTAGACATACGTCACATTATATATACGTCACGCTAGATATTCGTCACGCTAGACTTACGTCACATTAGATATACGTCAGGCTAGACGTAGATGACACTGGATATTTGTCACGCTAAACGTACGTCATGCTAGACGTACGTCACACTAGACGTACGTCACACTAGATATTCGTCACGCTAGACTTACGTCACATTAGATATATGTCACGCTAGACGTACATGACACTGGATATTCGTCAGGCTAAGGTACGTCACTAGATATACGTTACGCTAAACGAACGTCTAGATTTGCGTCACGCTAAACGTACGTCACGATAGACATACATCACAAGATATACGTCACGCTAGACGTGTCTTGCTGGATATACGTCTCGCTAAACGTGCGTCACTAGATATGCGTCACGCTAAACTTACGTCACTAGATACGCGTAACCCTAAACGTACATTACTAGATATAAGTTACGCTAAACGTACGTCACTAGATACGCATCACGCTAAACCTGCGTCACTAGAGATACGTCAAGATAGACGCACGTTACAAAATATACGTCACGCTAGACGTGCATCGCTAGATATACGTCACGCTAGACGTGCGTCACTAGATAAATGTCTCGCTAGACGCACGTCACTAGATATGCGTCTCGCTAAACGTACGTCATTAGATATACGTCACTAGGTATACGTCACGATATTCGTACGTCACTATATATACGTCACGCTAGACTACGTCACTAGATATACGTCACGCTAGACCTACGTCACAGTAGATATACGTCACGCTAGACGTACGTGACACTGGATATTCGTCACGCTAAACGTACGTCAATAGATATACGTCACTCTAGACGTACGTCACATTAGATATACGTCACGCTAGACATACACGACACTGGATATTCTTCACGCTAAACGTACGTCACTATATATGCGTCACGAGATATACGTCACGCTAGACGTGTCTCGCTGGATATACGTCACGTTAAACGTTGGTCACTAAATATGAGTCACGCTAAACGTACGTCACTAGATATGCGTCACGCTAAACGTACGTCACTAGATATACGTCACGCTAGACTACGTCACTAGATATACGTCACTAGATATGCAGCACCAGATATACGTCGCGCTAGACGTACGTCACTAGATACACGTTACATTATATATATATATATACGTCTGTGAGCCTGCGGTGCAAAATAAATACCTACACTTTAGGCAAACAACCCGCTAGACCTGTGTCTAGCATGAGGGCGAACTCCCTACTAAAAAGTGCAGCGTTCTTTGATATAATTGGGATCTGGGAATTATTTTAATAAGAGGTACGAGCAAGTAACCCTATCTTTAAAAGTTAATGTAGCGACTGATGTTTAATTTACGAGCAACGGAATGAATCGTTAGTCACTGTAATTAAGGTGCAGCCGTCGTGAACGAAATTATTGTTTGAACCAAGTAATGAAAAACGATGTTGGAAGTATATTGAGATTAAAATTAACTTTAATTTGTTTTTAATTACCTTTTAGTGTAATGACACATTGATACTTGTTTTTATAATACAACGATTCAAAACATGCGAACACAATTTAATGTAGTTATTCTTGTTTAACGTCAAATGGCGTAGATCTAAATCCCAACGCGTTGTTCTTCTCGACAGCACGTGATTTGCGAACATGAAATCAGCAACATCTTCTGCGCATGTCAGGATGGCGAGAACCTCAACTACTTCGCGTACATCACACGAGATTTGGACGGCGACAGACATTACTGTCACGTCTTCAGCGTCCGTAGCACGGTAAGTCGTCACGTGACTGAATTAAACGTCAGGTCTCATACATATAATAATATGTACGACTAGGTCTGAATAAGTACTATAAACGACACTGCGTTTTTGTTATTATATTTAACAAGCGTTTTTTTATTTAATATATTTTTATCCCGAAGCGAATGTTCGGTCCTTATATTAGTATCGTGAACCCGCTCCTGAGAACACACGGGGAGGGTGGGGGGAGGGGGTGGGGCGGGGGAGCTGAGAGGGGTGTGTGATTGGGGATAGAGGCCGGGGGGTGAGGGTTTTTTAGGCGGCCTGTCGCCACGGGTATCGTTGCCAGGGTAATCAGCCGAGAGCGGAGACGGCCCGGATCGCGACACACGGTGCCCACCGCCCCTTAGTCACCCACTCAGCCAGAAGATGGCGCCATTGTCGGCCGCCAGCCGAGCATGCGCAGACCGGCACTGTTTGCTTGTATCAGCTTGTGGCGGCACATATTTATATATATACGTATATCTGTAGCAGGGGGTACCGGCGGGCAACTTACAGGGGAGGGGTGGGGGAGGGTGGGTGGGGGGGACTAAGGGAGGGGGTGGGGGTTGGAGTTGGGGACCAACGGGATGTTTTCTGAGGGTTCGAGCAAAGGCTAAACGGGATCTTATCATGTATGACTAGGAGAAGTGAGGAGGAGGTTGAGGGGTGGCAAGGTGGGGCATGATCAGTGGGTAGGGTAGTGCGGAGGATAGGTAGGGGTGGTATTGGGGGTTTGCGACAGGCGTTGGAATTACTTGGAAGATAATGAAATCTTTATTCAAGTGGTACAACAACGTTTTCTCCGAGACATCTGTCATCCTTTGAAATGCCTTCATGACCTCACGCTTGTAACTGTCCCTTGTGCGTTTAGCAGAATATCTGTAGCACAAAATGGTGAAAATGAGTTCCAAATTGTGAAATCGTTAATCAGATGTAGTATTTTCAGTTAAACTGGACCACCACCTTTCGTTTCTTCGGTCACATCTCCTAGTGCAAAATGTCGTGTCGGATCTCCAAAGCAAAACGTCACAACAATCCCATGATTGGGATCTCGTACAGCTCAGTGAGCCCGAAGATTGTTTTCTGACATTTTATCCAAGAATCGTTTTCTCTAGGTCCTTGTCAACATCACATCCCGCGAGTTTATAGGCCTCATATCAAGCAAATCTCACTCCCGAATCCATCTCTTCAGGTGAAAGTCAATAACACCGCTTTTCAACGCTCAATTTTGTTTGAAAGTTAAAACTTTATTTCCAATCTTTCAATTCCATTCTCCCCCCCCCCCCACCCACCCACCCATACACGTACAGTGCTGAACCTTCTGAACTTCTAAGAAGTTACACCCAGATCGATCTTCCCTCGAAAAACCCCACCAACCCCCCTACCACCCTCCCCCCACGCCACCCCCATGCCTCGCTCCTCCCTCAATCCTATTCCCCCCAAACCCCTTCCGGCCCCACCCCTACCACTTCTACCCCCAGCCCTCCCCTCACCCCCACCCCCTGCCCCCCCTCGCCCCCCCCCCCTGCCATCCTGCCTCCCACCTCCCTCAATCCCATTCCTCCCACCCCTAACCACTTCTACCACCACCCCCAGCCCTCCCCTCACCCACTTACCCGCCCCCCCCCCCTCCCGTGCCCCCCCCCCCCGCCTCTCGCCCGGCCGTTGCCTGTCTGGGTGTGGGTCGTTGGGCAGTGTGTGGGCGCTGGGTTTAGAACCCGCGGCTGTCGTTAGGCGCGGGTCATCCATCTTGCCCAGTGCCCGGATGTGGCTAATCTCGCGGAAAATCTTGCCAATGGCGGGGGAAAAGAGTCGTGAAATCAGCGACAGCGCTCAGGCGCTCGCCGCTTAAAGTCGCCATTGTTTTCCGATGTGAAATTGATGAGGAGTCCATAAACTAGAAGGTAAAGGGAGGGATTGGCGGATGAGGGGTAGGGGATAGTGGTGGGGTGGGGGGGTCGGTGTGGGGGTGTGGGCGTGGGTCGTTCCGCGGAGGAGGGGGGGGGGTGGAGGTAGGGAGGGTGGTGGATGGGAAGGAGAAAGGGTGAGGGTAGGGAATGGGGGTTATGGGTGGTGTTGGAGGAGGAGGAGGGGAAGGAAGGGGGATGAGAGGGGGGCTGGATTGGACCAGTCGCTGGCGCCGCCTGGCGGGAACGGTATTCACCGGTGGTCATGTGGAAAAGTGCATTAAGTTGAGACGGCGAACGCTTTCTGCGATCACTTATCGTCGGGCCGAGGGATGTATGGCACAGTGTGGCACAGACCGGGGAGGCGCTTTAGAATGTGCTTGCTCAGGGGTTGGGGTGGGGCCCGGGGGGTGGGGCCCGGGGGGTGGGGCCCGGGGGGGCGGAGGGGCAGAGGGGGTGGGTAGCCTCGTAAGTTTGTGGGATTTGCAGGAAACCTGAGTTTCAGTTCAGGGGTGTCTGGCAGAGCTCTTGCCCCTCCCCCCTCCCTCAACTCCATCCCCCCTCCCGTCCTCCCTACTCCTCTACCCCCTCCCCCTCCACCGCCGCCACCGCCACCCCTGCCCCCACCCCCATCCCCGAAACGAGGTAGGGGAGAGCTTGTAGATTGGTTATTGGCAGTTTCAAATATGCGGCAGGATATATGAGGTTCGAAGCCGGCGTGGCGTGGTGAGGGAAGCAATGAAGGGTGAAAGCTACCAGCGACATATGCCAGCGTGGACCTCGGCCGGCACAATGTACGACTTGTCTTAGTAGTCGATACTGGTGGGGGGCCGGTGGGAGGGGGGGGGGGGGAGGGGGGAGGTAAGAGCAGGAGCGCTGGGCGGTCCCAGAGCGAAAAGAAGGTTTAGCGTCCCCGTCTCAAGCAGTTGTAAGCTATATGTCTTCGTGACCCGAGCAAAACTAGAGGCCGCCACGCTTGGTCTGACTGATGGCCCTTACCCCACACCGCTGGCCAACCGAGGCAACGCAACAACAAGGCGTCCCTTTGACTTGACGACCACATACCCCCATATTACCCTACACCACCCCTCCCCTTTACCATCCCCTTCCTTCCGCCGCCTTGTCCTCCTCCCCCCCCCCACTCCCCCCTCGTGTCACTAACAGCTAAATCAATACCGATCACGCGCCTAATACCTTAGTCTCGCTGTCTTCTCGCACGGAAACACGCAAAACGGGACTTAAAAATTATCTTACCTCTCCCAAGGCTCGTCCGAGGTGCAACAAAGGGTGATATTGTTAGGCTTTCATTCATTGCCATCAGCCCCACAGAGACATATGTGCCACCCACACAGACATATAGCTGTTTGTCGCCCGCGCCCCCCATCTGTTGTCATCTCGCGAGAGAAAACCTTCGCGATATGCCAAGACGACAGTTTCAACAGCGAGGCGTTGTTAAGTCGTTCATCCATGAAGCCCCTCCCCCACCCCCTTGCTGCAAAACTTGCCACACCGACAATGGTTTCAATGGGTTACCTCTTTAGTCTGCGTCTATGGCTTTTATTTAATAAGAGCGCTGAGATTTCTCTTTGGTTTTTTAAGAGCTCTATAATCTCCCCCCCCCCTCTCTCTCTGGTGTCCTTTATTAAAACATATTTCTAATCTATAACCCCTCTACTATCTACAACCTCCATAACCTCTGTAATGTCAATATAGAGTAATTAACTCCGGGAATTAACTTTGTTTAATGTCGTTTATGACAGAGAACCACTGTGCGTCGTGGCCTGTGAACCTCGGGCTGAACGGTCGCTGGCCACCCCGGTCACACCACGGTTCCCCTCCGTATCTCAAGATATCGCTCCACGGTATCCCTCTATACCTCAAGATATCGCTCCACGGTATCCCTCTATACCTCAAGATATCGCTCCATGGTATCCCTCTATACCTCAAGATATCGCTCCACGGTATCCCTCCATACCTCAAGATATCGCTCCACGGTATCCCTCTATACCTCAAGATATCGCTCCACGGTTTCCCCATGTATTCCTCAAGATATCGCTTCACGGTATCCCTCTATACCTCAAGATATCCCTTCACGGTATCCCTCTATACCTCAAGATATCTCTTCATGGTATCCCTCTATACCTCAAGATATCGCTCCACGGTATCCCTCTATACCTCAAGATATCGCTCCACGGTATCCCTCTATACCTCAAGATATCGTTCCACGGTATCCCTCTATACCTCAAGATATCGCTTCACGGTATCCCTCTATATCTCAACATGTCGCTCCACGGTATCCCTCTATATATCTAAGATTCCTATCAATTAGCTCGTCTCCTCCCATGGTTTCTCTATGGTCAGCCATCGATATGCTCAAGTCTCCTCCCATGGTTTTTATATGGTCAGCCATCGATACACTCAAGTCTTCTTTCATGGTTTCTATATGGTCAGCCATCGATACGCTCAAGTCTCCTCCCATGGTTTCTATATGGTCAGCCATCGATACACTCAAGTCTCCTCCCATGGTTTCTATATGGTCAGCCATCGATACACTCAAGTCTCCTCCCATGGTTTCTATATGGTCAGCCATCGATATGCTCAAGTCTTCTTTCATGGTTTCTATATGGTCAGCCATCGATACGCTCGTCTTCTTTCATGGTTTCTATATGGTCAGCCATCGATACACTCAAGTCTCCTCCCATGGTTTCTATATGGTCAGCCATCGATACACTCAAGTCTCCTCCCATGGTTTCTATATGGTCAGCCATCGATACACTCAAGTCTCCTCCCATGGTTTCTATATGGTCAGCCATCGATATGCTCAAGTCTCCTCCCATGGTTTCTATATGGTCAGCCATCGATACACTCAAGTCTTCTTTCATGGTTTCTATATGGTCAGCCATCGATACGCTCAAGTCTCCTCCCATGGTTTCTATACGGTCAGCCATCGATACGCTCAAGTCTCCTCCCATGGTTTCTCTATGGTCAGCCATCGATATGGTCAAGTCTCCTCCCATGGTTTCTATATGTGCAGCCATCGATACGCTCAAGTCTGCTCCGATGGCTTCTATATGGTCAGCCATCGATACACTCAAGTCTGCTCCCATGGTTTCTATATGATCAGCCATCGATACACTCAAGTCTTCTCCCATGGTTTCTATATGTTCAGCCATCGATACGCTCGAGTGTCCTCTCATGGTTTCTATATGATCAGCCATCGATACGCTCAAGTCTCCTCCCATGGTTTCTATATGATCAGCCATCGATACGCTCAAGTCTCCTCCCATGGTTTCTCTATGGTCAGCCATCGATACGCTCAAGTCTCCTCCCATGGTTTCTATATGGTCAGCCATCGATACGCTCAAGTGTCCTCCCATGTTTTTTTGCGGTCAGCCATCGATATGCTCAAGTCTGCTCCCATGGTTTCTATATGGTCAGCCATCGATACGCTCAAATCTTCTCCCATGGTTTCTATATGGTCAGCCATCGATACACTCAAGTCTTCTTTCATGGTTTCTATATGGTCAGCCATCGATACGCTCAAGTCTCCTCCCATGGTTTCTATATGGTCAGCCATCGATACGCTCAAGTCTCCTCCCATGGTTTCTATATGATCAGCCATCGATACACTCAAGTCTCCTCCCATGGTTTCTATATGATCAGCCATCGATACGCTCAAGTGTCCTCTCATGGTTTCTATACGGTCAGCCATCGATACGCTCAAGTTTCCTCCCATGGTTTCTATATGGTCAGCCATCGATACGCTCAAGTGTCCTCCCATGTTTTTTTGCGGTCAGCCATCGATATGCTCAAGTCTGCTCCCATGGTTTCTATATGTTCAGCCATCGATACGCTCGAGTGTCCTCTCATGGTTTCTATATGATCAGCCATCGATACGCTCAAGTCTCCTCCCATGGTTTCTATATGGTCAGCCATCGATACGCTCAAGTCTCCTCCCATGGTTTCTCTATGGTCAGCCATCGATATGGTCAAGTGTCCTCCCATGGTTTCTATATGGTCAGCCATCGATACGCTCAAGTCTCCTCTCATGGTTTCTATATGGTCAGCCATCGATACGCTCAAGTCTTCTTTCATGGTTTCTATATGGTCAGCCATCGATACACTCAAGTCTTCTTTTATGGTTTCTATATGGTCAGCCATCGATACACTCAAGTCTTCTTTCATGGTTTCTATATGGTCAGCCATCGATACGCTCAAGTCTCCTCCCATGGTTTCTATATGGTCAACCATCGATACGCTCAAGTCTTCTTTCATGGTTTCTATATGGTCAGCCATCGATACGCTCAAGTGTCCTCCCATGGTTTCTATATGGTCAGCCATCGATACACTCAAGTCTTCTTTCATGGTTTCTATATGGTCAGCCATCGATACGCTCAAGTCTTCTTTCATGGTTTCTATATGGTCAGCCATCGATATGCTCAAGTCTCCTCCCATGGTTTCTATATGGTCAGCCATCGATACGCTCAAGTCTGCTCCCATGGCTTCTATATGGTCAGCCATCGATACGCTCAAGTCTTCTTTTATGGTTTCTATATGGTCAGCCATCGATACACTCAAGTCTTCTTTCATGGTTTCTATATGGTCAGCCATCGATACGCTCAAGTCTCCTCCCATGGTTTCTATACGGTCAGCCATCGATACGCTCAAGTCTCCTCCCATGGTTTCTCTATGGTCAGCCATCGATATGGTCAAGTCTCCTCCCATGGTTTCTATATGTTCAGCCATCGATACGCTCAAGTCTGCTCCGATGGCTTCTATATGGTCAGCCATCGATACACTCAAGTCTGCTCCCATGGTTTCTATATGATCAGCCATCGATACACTCAAGTCTCCTCCCATGGTTTCTATATGTTCAGCCATCGATACGCTCGAGTGTCCTCTCATGGTTTCTATATGATCAGCCATCGATACGCTCAAGTCTCCTCCCATGGTTTCTATATGATCAGCCATCGATACGCTCAAGTCTCCTCCCATGGTTTCTCTATGGTCAGCCATCGATACGCTCAAGTCTCCTCCCATGGTTTCTATATGGTCAGCCATCGATACGCTCAAGTGTCTTCCCATGTTTTTTTGCGGTCATCCATCGATATGCTCAAGTCTGCTCCCATGGTTTCTATATGGTCAGCCATCGATACGCTCAAATCTTCTCCCATGGTTTCTATATGGTCAGCCATCGATACACTCAAGTCTTCTTTCATGGTTTCTATATGGTCAGCCATCGATACGCTCAAGTCTCCTCCCATGGTTTCTATATGGTCAGCCATCGATACGCTCAAGTCTCCTCCCATGGTTTCTATATGATCAGCCATCGATACACTCAAGTCTCCTCCCATGGTTTCTATATGATCAGCCATCGATACGCTCAAGTGTCCTCTCATGGTTTCTATACGGTCAGCCATCGATACGCTCAAGTTTCCTCCCATGGTTTCTATATGGTCAGCCATCGATACGCTCAAGTGTCCTTCCATGTTTTTTTGCGGTCAGCCATCGATATGCTCAAGTCTGCTCCCATGGTTTCTATATGTTCAGCCATCGATACGCTCGAGTGTCCTCTCATGGTTTCTATATGATCAGCCATCGATACGCTCAAGTCTCCTCCCATGGTTTCTATATGGTCAGCCATCGATACGCTCAAGTCTCCTCCCATGGTTTCTCTATGGTCAGCCATCGATATGGTCAAGTGTCCTCCCATGGTTTCTATATGGTCAGCCATCGATACGCTCAAGTCTCCTCTCATGGTTTCTATATGGTCAGCCATCGATACGCTCAAGTCTTCTTTCATGGTTTCTATATGGTCAGCCATCGATACACTCAAGTCTTCTTTTATGGTTTCTATATGGTCAGCCATCGATACACTCAAGTCTTCTTTCATGGTTTCTATATGGTCAGCCATCGATACGCTCAAGTCTCCTCCCATGGTTTCTATATGATCAGCCATCGATACGCTCAAGTCTCCTCCCATGGTTTCTCTATGGTCAGCCATCGATACGCTCAAGTCTCCTCCCATGGTTTCTATATGGTCAGCCATCGATACGCTCAAGTGTCCTCCCATGTTTTTTTGCGGTCAGCCATCGATATGCTCAAGTCTGCTCCCATGGTTTCTATATGGTCAGCCATCGATACGCTCAAATCTTCTCCCATGGTTTCTATATGGTCAGCCATCGATACACTCAAGTCTTCTTTCATGGTTTCTATATGGTCAGCCATCGATACGCTCAAGTCTCCTCCCATGGTTTCTATATGGTCAGCCATCGATACGCTCAAGTCTCCTCCCATGGTTTCTATATGGTCAGCCATCGATACGCTCAAGTGTCCTCCCATGGTTTCTATATGGTCAGCCATCGATACGCTCAAGTCTCCTCCCATGGTTTCTATATGATCAGCCATCGATACACTCAAGTCTCCTCCCATGGTTTCTATATGATCAGCCATCGATACGCTCAAGTGTCCTCTCATGGTTTCTATACGGTCAGCCATCGATACGCTCAAGTCTCCTCCCATGGTTTCTATATGGTCAGCCATCGATACGCTCAAGTGTCCTCCCATGTTTTTTTGCGGTCAGCCATCGATATGCTCAAGTCTGCTCCCATGGTTTCTATATGGTCAGCCATCGATACGCTCAAATCTTCTCCCATGGTTTCTATATGGTCAGCCATCGATACGCTCAAATTTGCTCCCATGGTTTCTATATGGTCAGCCATCGATACGCTCCAATCTTCTCCCATGGTTTCTATATGGTCAGCCATCGATACGCTCAAATCTTCTCCCATGGTTTCTATATGGTCAGCCATCGATACGCTCAAGTGTCCTCCCATGTTTTTTTGCGGTCAGCCATCGATATGCTCAAGTCTCCTCCGATGGTTTCTATATGGTCAGCCATCGATATGCTCAAGTCTGCTCCCATGGTTTCTATATGGTCAGCCATCGATACGCTCAAATCTTCTCCCATGGTTTCTATATGGTCAGCCATCGATACGCTCAAATCTTCTTCCATGGTTTCTATATGGTCAGCCATCGATACGCTCAAGTCTTCTTTCATGGTTTCTATATGATCAGCCATCGATACGCTCAAGTGTCCTCCCATGGTTTTTTTGCCCACCAGATAGCCCCCCCCCCTCCACGCTTGGATAAGCCCCACCAGATAACCCCCCCCCCCCATCATGCTTAGATAAGCCCCACTAGATAGCCCCCCCCCCTCCATGCTTCTGATAAGCCCCACCCCCCACCCCCCTCCACGCTTAGATAAGCCTTATGGCCACCGCAATAAATGTCTTGCAGACATCCGAATTATCAAGTTAAAAAAAACAATCTTCACAAATTTGTGAAATGTAAGATTTTATTTTATCACCGAAGCGCTCATGGTCCATTGATCTCTGGCGGACTGGCTGGTACTCAGGTATTGACCGAGACGGATCTTGTTAGCAGTTGATGATCTATGGTCGACCGCTTGTCAAATATTAACCTGACCGGGGGGTCGATAGGGTGGGTCTCCCGCCCCGACGCGCGCATGCGCACAAAGCGGCCCTTGATAACCGGTTGACTAGTCAATAGACAACAAGCCTCGGTCTCGCCGGGGGAATCAATTAATGAAACCTGTTGCTCTCTGTTTATTTATTACCGTCCTCAATAACCATAGCGGGGTTGACAAGATGATAAACCGAGACGCTCCCGCTAACCGCCAACCGCACAGCAGCGCTCGCTGTCTCCACCCCCCCCCCCCACACACACACACCCCCCTACCCTCCCTTGGAGGCTCCCGTTGTTGTGTTTTGTGTATATTTGGCCGTATGCAGGATAATTATCTTCGACTAGCGGCGAATGGCTGGGCAATAATGTTATTGCCATGTCGTAAACCTTGGGGAAAGGTAGCCGGGCGGAGGGACGGGGTGGGGGGGGGGGGGAGGGGGGAGGGAGAGGGGTGCTGTGCCGCGGGTTGACATGAGTCTCCCTTCATCAGAAGGTCATGTTAATCTCAAGCTTGTCGATCGTAACGTCGGCTTCAGAAGAGAGATATCTCAGTTGTTTGGGGCGGTAAGTCGTGCCATGAGTAGCTTGGCATGTGGCTGACGTGATGGGGTGACGGGTGAGGTGACGTGGTGAGGTGACGGGGTGAGGTGACGTGGTGAGGTTACGTGGTGAGGTTACGTGATGTGGTCATTGACGTGAGGTGACGTGGTGAGGCGAGGTGACGTGGTCATTGACGTGGTGCGGGGCCGCGGTGAGGTGACGTGGTGCGGTGACGTGGTGCGGGCATTGACGTGCGGTGACGTAGTCATTGACGTGGTGCGGGTCCGTGGTGAGGTGACGTGGTGCGGGCATTGACGTGCGGTGACGTAGTCATTGACGTGGTGCGGGTCCGTGGTGAGGTGACGTGGTGCGGTGACGTGGTGCGGGCATTGACGTGCGGTGACGTAGTCATTGACGTGGTGCGGGGCCGTGGTGAGGTGACGTGGTGAGATGACGGTGAAATGACGTGAGATGACGAGCCCGATTATTTGGGCGAAATGACGGAAGTCTCGTGTAACAGTTGTCTTGCCCAGTGTCGTATGTGATGCACCTGCCCTACTGACGGGCGAGGGGGTGGGGGGGGCGGTATCAGTCGCCCCTTACCTTTACTTAATCTTTTTTTCACTCTTACTTGATGTTAAAATAAATGGTCAGAATTCGTGTGGCATTGTATGTTTAGCATCTCGCGTAACATGGATGGGGAATAAAGGAGATCTCGAGGTTCTCTCTGCTCATCGAGCACTTGCCGTGGCCAACACCCAGGCGTTGCCTAGGTTACCGCGTAGAGCCACCGCACGCGTAGCGCCCTCTGGCGGGTAACGGCATGACTCGCAAAGTATGATGACGTGAAGCAGAAATATATCATTCCATCTTTTTTTTGCTATTTGACGTTTATGTCCCCGTCTTGGTATTACAGTCTGAACAACCTCCAGCGCCCGGCAGTAAATGCCAGTCCACCAGATTCACACTACGAGATATTGATAGAACCATCAGTCGTGTACACTGAAGTCATTTATACTCGTCCTGTGATAACTTTTAGTGGATAGATTGCCTCATAATTTGTAATGTATGGCGTATGCGCGTTTTTTAAAAATGTTCGTACGATTTACGATGGGTTTCTTAACCCCCTGAAAAGAACTCCTTGTAGCCATGGCGACGTCGGGGTCGGAGTTGCGGACCCTGCGTGGAGGAGAGAGGGCCCCCAGCGATCCTTTATGTCCCGTCTTTGTAACGAGGGGTCGTAAATATAGAGACCGTCAGATTTGTTCGCTTGCGCACTATTAACATGAACACCTGTGCATTTACATACGATGACGATATAATGGACCTATTATATGCACACGAATATCACGGAAACTAATATTGCAAAATAATGATCAAAGTAAAACACTAAATGTCACAGAATACTGATGATGAAACACTAATAACATGAAACAATATAACATGAAGCACTGATAACATAAAACAATATAACCCGAAGCACTGATAACATGAAACAATATAACCTGAAGCACTGATAACATGAAACAATATAACATGAAACACTGATAACATGAAACAATATAACCTGAAGCACTGACAACATGAAACTATATAACCTGATGCACTGATAACATGAAACAATATAACCTGAAGCATTGATAACATGAAACAATATAACCTGAAGCACTGATAACATGAAACAATATAACCTGAAACACTGATAACATGAAACAATATAACCTGAAGCACTGACAACATGACAATAATGACACGAAACACTAATAACATGCAACACTAACAACACGAAACACTAACAACATTAATACTGACACGAAAACCGGATAACACGAAATGCTAATAACATGAAACACTAATAACATGAGACGCATGTGTAAGGGTGTTTCGTGATATTAGTAAACACATAACTTGATTAACGTCAGTATCATGAGCCTCATAACTAGAAGCCTCAATGACACACGTGTTAAGTGTGACAGTGTTACAGCAGTCGTTGGCGGGTCCTGCAGACAGTTTATCTGTCCTGTGTACAGAGGCGGAAGGCACAGAGCCAGCCACTCGGTTATGTCTGACTCTCCTAATATGGCGGTGTTTTTATCTCTCTCAGTGGTTGTCGGCTTCAATACGCACAGATGATAGCAGCCTGGTATCATGCGCTGTTTTTGCAGAGCAAATAAAGTAACCATTTTTCGAATTTTCTCCCTATTACCTCGTTTGTGGTTCACTGCCATTGACACAAACCATTGACACAGCCGGCGTGAAAAAGGCGACGAGTTCTCTCTCCCTGAGATCTCGACTCTCGCGAGAGTTCGTGAGAGTCAACCGCGAGGACGACGAGGACATGGCGATTGTTAACGTTTTGTCCCCGAAAAAAAAATTAAAAATATGGAGTCTCCCCCTTGTTCAATTAGGAATAGTGGAAAAAACACCCTTCGCGAGAGGAAATTATATAGAAGGGGACAAAAAGGGAGTGAGAATCGTTTAACGGTGTGTGATAGCTCGTCTTTCTGCCTATGTGACTTTTGGACCCCAGTTTGCAGGTGTGCGACCCCCTGGGGCGAGCCCCGTTTAATGGTCTCACACCTGCAAGGATCGGACGAATGGGCCACGTGTTGAGGTGAGGCGAGGGGGAGGGGTGGTGGTGGAGGGATTCTTCTGTAGGAGGGAGCCGAGGGGTGGAGTGGAGGGCGGGGCAAGGGGTTTGGTCGTCCTGTCTGGGTGATTGGTAAAGGTTTGAGGGGGTCGTCCGGTGACACAGAGGGGGGGGGGGATGGACTCGAGTGTGGGTGTTCAGGGTGATTAATTGAGTGAATGAAATATTTCCAATGGTACACTTCAGAAAGAAGTGTTTCGTATTTTAGTTCTCGCGCTCGGTTCGGCCGTTTTTATGTAGAGCGTGTCTGTGGACAATGAACTTGTGCTGGAGGGGTGAGAGGACACTGAGAAAAGGCTGCTCGCGCCGTGTGGTCATAAGTCCATTATGAATACCACCTACTCCAACTCGGATTATCTCCCAGTATCTCCCTAATCACTCGAATCTATCAATCATACAAAATTACAAGTGTCCGATTGCAACAACGTTATCTCATCCTCTGTTGGCAGTTTTGTTCCCAATAAACTTCAATACCACATTGATATTTTTGCCCCACTTTCGAAATTTGAATTATAGTCAACATCAAAGTAATAAATAATTGTGTAGCAGTTGCTACGGGCGACCGTAGATCAAGAAGACAGAGACGTTTCACTGGCTTTTATTTTCGCAGCAAATTATCTCCGAGTGCCTAGGTATACGCTCAGGCCTCAATTTGTGTTTTCTGGGACACCGAAGATTAATTATTACTTTCTCCTAATTAATGCAATCGTAACACCAATTATACCCGAGTGAATGTCTGGACGCGCGCTTCCCGGCAATGTCGCTTACCATGACTATTCATATTTCATAAAATAGTCAATAAGGTAAAAATGTGACCTGGCGTCGATAACTGAAAAGGCAAAAACACAATTACTTATTTTTTCCATCATAAAGAATTTATTTGTCTCAAAGCCATATACATGAATGGTAAGTTTGAACCATGAGCCTTCATTTGGGCCTAAGTACCAATATCTCTCTAGTCTATATAACAACATTAAATAGTAACTGAAGTTTGGGTAGAAACAAAGTCCTGTTTTAGATTGAGTTAGATTGAGTCCTGCTGCCACGGCTGGGATAATGTATGCCTGGCCAACAGGAAGGCCGGGACCACAGCCAGGGAGGCGAGGTCGACCCAGACTGAGGTTGGATGGTTGGTTGGTCATTTCAAGACGCTTTAACCACTTTTGGTCATATCTCGTCAATGGGAGAAGGAAGGGAGAGTGGAGCCATGTCCCCGGGGGTAACCCCCTACTCTTTACGAAGAAAGACCTGGGATCTTTATCCTGCGACCACACAGACATGACCACAGCGGGGCGCGAACCACCGATCCACGCGCCGTTAGGCTCTTAGGTGATCAGAGCACTCAATGCGAGCGTTCTAGCCCACTGAGCTATCAGGGCGGTCCCGACTGAGGTTGGAGTGAGGGGGTGTAGACACGACTCCACGTAGGCAATGTTATGTTTAGCCCGTGCCCGTTTCCGGGCTGTACTCGCTGTGGCATACGTGTTGGAGCAGGGAAGCGTAACTCACTGCGAGTATAAGTGATTAATTAACTAAAGTATTACGGATAACTTAATATAACACGATAGCAATAGATTATAACATTCTGCCTGCACGGCTGCTTCGTAATACAATTATTACAATCCCACCCCTAGGTCTCTGGTGTTGCGCCCCCCCCCCCCCGTGATACCCCCTCCCCTAGGTCTCTGATACAACCCCCCCTCCTCCCCCCAATGACAACCCCACTCCTAGGTCTCTGATGCGTCGCCCCCCTCCCTACCCTAACACCTTCACCATTGGTGTCATGATATATGACATCTAAATGGTCGCTTGACGATAACAAATGAGTGTTATGTGTCATTAAGTGACGTGTGACGCTATCACCCGGCAGCTCGCGTATACGGCGTGACGGGTAGTGTACAGCCACTCACCCCACCCCACCCCACCCGCGCCCCTCCCCCCGCCACTTCACGACCCGTCCTCCCCCCCCCCCCCCATTCTACCCCGCCCCCTTTCCGCAATGGTACATGTAAAGATTGTCCTATAGTTATTCTTCCAGCAGGCGTAGGTAAGGTGGGGGTGGTGGGTGTGTGTGGTGATGGGGTGAGGGGGGTCAAGCTACAGGTTGCCTATGTCACTGGCAATAGCGAGGAGACCAATGTTTGTTCTTCTTAGCATCTGAAAGAGTGCTGTGTTTTTAGTTACACTCTATGTAATACTGATGGTGATGGGGAAAAAAATCATTTTAGGATAGCTGTAGGGTTTCTGGGCACTGCAAACTTTTTTTGACAACCTTTTGGTGCTTCAAGCGAAAACGTATTTGTGCGTTATGGGAAACCGTTTATTTTCTGCGCACCTTGAGAGAACACGTTGACCATGTGACCGGCAGGCGTTGACACAGCTTGCGGCCAAATAACAAGGGGAAGTTTCTGCATTTGGAAATTACCAAAACTGTTAGCAATGATCCTGTTACGATCGTCCACAGATTGGGTCGTTGTGACGCCACAGCACTAGCCTACAGAGGCTGTCCCGTCACGTGACCTCCCCTCCTCGTGACGTGGCCGCCATATTGGACGGCAAGCGTCATTGCCAACGCCAGCGTCCTAGCACAGTGTATCTGTTGCATAGCTCTCAAACTAATGCAGAAACAACCGTGTCTTTACCTCCCCAGAACAGTTATGTCACACTTGTGTTGCCACAGAGCCCTGGTGTCGGGTCGGTGTCGGGTCCGTGTCGGGTCCGTGCCGGGTCAGTGTCGGGTCAGTGTCGGGTCGGTGTCGGCTCAGTGTCGGGTCCGTGCCGGGTCAGTGTCGGGTCAGTGTCGGGTCGGTGTCGGCTCAGTGTCGGGTCCGTGCCGGGTCAGTGTCGGTTCGGTGTCGAGTCGGTGTCGGGCCAGTGTCAGGTCCGATTCAGGTCGGGTCGGTGTTTCAATGTCGGGTCAGCTTTGAGTCAGTGTTGGGTCACTGTCGGGTCAGTGGAAGATATCCCCTTGAGTCCCACATAGCCGCCCTCAAGTGTGTCCCGAGACGAAAGGGTTCTTGGGTGCGGGTTTCTCCAGCATGCCTTCCTACCCCCCTTCACTACCATGGGGTCACCTCTAACGTACATTCCGTGCTCGCTGACAAGTGGTCATGATATGGCTGTATTGGGACATCTGACGGGGCCCAGGCTGTATGGGGGGGGGGCGGGGGCGGGGGGGAGGGAGGTAGTCCATCAACCGCACAAACCCCAGGGCGTCGCACACGACCCTCCCTAGCCTCCCTTCACTCATTACCGTCTCACCCTTCCCTCAAGCAGTTCCTCAACTACCCCCCCCCCTTCTGCCCTACTCTTAACTTCCCATCCCCACTCTGCCCCTGACACTGCCCTGTCACCTTTTTCCTTATGAGTAAAGTGGACCGGCTGGATGGGTGATTGTGGCTGAGTGTGGAGGAGGGAGGGTGGATGGGGGGGGGGGTACTCTGGCGGTCTATCTGACCCAGGTCAGGGTACGACACGACCTGGTCAGGGCTGAGGCGCTAAGGTCTTGTCACCAGGGGGGTGGGTACCCCACCCTCAAGGTCATGGTGGGCGGGATGGGTTAACCGTGGTCAAGAGCCGAAAGAGAGGCAGAGATATTGTGAGGGGGGCCGGGGGAGGGGGCTACCCACAGGTGGCCTCTCCCTGCCCGCGGGTCGCTGGGGGAACACCCCCGGGTGGGGAGGTCAGAGGTCAAATCCCGTCCCCCTCACCCAAGGTCAAGGGTTAGCGGCCCCCTGGTGGTGCCTCGTGCAATTAGACCGTATATCGGAGTGGTTCAGGTGGGGCGAGGATGGCGGTGGGGTATGCGCGGGGGGAGGGGGGAGGCGGGCAGGGGGGTGTGATGAAAGAAAGAAACGGAAAAAAGGACTTTAATGCCTACGACTAATGCTGGAAACTCCTCCCACCAGCCTTTCCCTAGTCTTCCCCCTGCCCCCCACCCCCCCCCCTTACCACACCCTAATCTATGGCCCCTTCAAGTGACCCGTCCCTGTCTCTTCCCTTTGTTAAGATGTACGTATGACTCAGCGGCTCGCACGTGTTAGATGATGAGGGAGGTATGGGGACATCAAAGGACCACCCCCCACCCCCATATGGCCAGGAGGGTTCGTCACCCCCTCGCACGAGATAGATGAATGTCCCACCCTGCCTTAATCGTCTCCTAACTTATCAATAAGAGCCCCCTAACGGGTAAGAACAAAACGAGTCAATGATGAATGTGGCTATTAAAAAAGGAGGGTCATATTAATATATGTGCTTCCTTTGCTCCTTTGATGATTTGATTTTCGTGTCTCTGCGGATGTAATTAATATTAACCCCTCTGTTGTTTTGCATTCTGCCCTGGGCCGCCCGCGGTGGCCCAGAGGGTGGCGCACGCGCCTGTCCTTCTGGCCCACACCATGGACTGGACACATTGTCCCCCTGCTACAGACCGTCTTCTGTCTGTGACCCCCCCCCCCCGTGCCTCTTACAGTAGTGAGCTGTCCCTTTTGTCTGTGACCCCCCCCCCCCGTGCCTCTTACAGTAGTGAGCTGTCCCTTTTGTCTGTTGGTAGGTGGGTCCCTTTCCCTGGGTAGTGCAACTTTTCTCTTTTTTGGAACCCTTTCTGTTGGGTATGGAACCCCTTTCCGTTGGGTATGGAACCCCTTTCCGTTAGGTATGGAACCCCTTTCCGTTAGGTTTGGAATCTATTTCTGTTTGGTATGGAACCCCTTTTTGTTGGGTATGGAACCCCTTTCCGTTAGGTTTGAAATACCTTTCTGTTGGGTATGGAACCCCATTCTGTTGGGTATAGAACCCCATTCTGTTGGGTATGGAACCCCTTTCTGTTGGGTTTGGAACCCCCTTTCTATTAGGTTTTGAACCCCTTTTCTGTTGGGGTTGAAACCCTTTCCGTTAGGTAAGGAACCCCTTTCGGTTGGGTATGGAAACCCTTTCTGTTGGGTATGAAACTTCTTTCGGTTGGGTATGGTCCCCCTTTCTGTTGGGTATGGAACCCCTTTCCGTTTGGTTTGGAACCCCTTTCTGTTGGGTATGAAACCCCTTTCTGTTGGGTATGAAACCCATTTCTGTTGGGTATGAAACCCCTTTCTGTTGGGTATGGAACCTCTTTCCGTTGAGTATGGAACACCTTTCTGTTACGTATGGAACCCCTTTCCGTTGGGTAAGGAACACCTTTCCGTTGGGTATGGTTCCCCTTTCCGTTGGGTAGAGAACACCTTTCCGTTGGGCAGGGAACCCCTTTCTGTTGTGTATGGAACCCATTTCTGTTGCGTATGGAACCCATTTCTGTTGGGTATGGAACCTCTTTCTATTGGGTTTGGAACCCATTTCTGTTGGGTATGAAACCCATTTCTGTTGGGTATGACACCAGTTGCGGTTGGGTTTGGAACAGCTTTCTGTTAGATATGAAACCCCTTTCTGTTGGGTATGGAACCCCTTTCCGTTGGGTATAGCACCCCTTTCTGTTGGGTATGGAACCCCTTTCTGTTGGGTTTAGAACACCTTTCCGTTGCGTATGGAACCCCTTTCCGTTGGGTTTGGAACCCTTTTCCGTTGGGTTTGGAACCCCTTTCCGTTAGGTATGGAACCCCTTTCCGTTAGGTATGGAATCCATTTCTGTTGGTTATGGAACCCTTTTTTGTTGGGTATGGAACTCCTTTCCGTTAGGTTTGGAATCCCTTTCTGTTGGGTATGGAACCCCATTCTGTTGGGTATGGAATCCCTTTCTGTTGTGTATGGAACCCCTTTTCTGTTGGGTATGGAACCCTCTTTCTATTAGGTTTTGAACCCCTTTTCTGTTGGGGTTGGAACCCCTTTCCGTTAGGTATGGAACCCCTGTCTGTTGGGTATGAAACCCCTTTCGTTGGGTATGGAACCCCTTTCGGTTGGGTATGGAACCCCTTTCTGTTCGGTATGAAACCCCTTTCGGTTGGGTATGATCCCCTTTCTGTTGGGTATGGAACCCCTTTCCGTTGGGTTTGGAACACCTTTCCGTTGGGCAGGGAACCCCTTTCTGTTGGGTATGGAACCACTTTTTGTTTGGTTTGGAACCCCTTTCTGTTGGGTATGGAACCCATTTCTGTTGGGTATGAAACCCCTTTCTGTTGGGTATAGAATCTCTTTCCGTTGGGTTTGGAACCATTTCCGTTGGGTTTGGAACCCCTTTCTGTTGGGTATGGAACCCCTTTTCTGTTGGGTATGTAACCCTCTTTCTATTAGGTTTTGAACCCCTTTTCTGTTGGGGTTGGAACCCCTTTCCGTTAGGTATGGAACCCCTGTCTGTTGGGTATGAAACCCCTTTCCGTTGGGTATGGAACCCCTTTTGGTTGGGTATGGAACCCCTTTCTGTTCGGTATGAAACCCCTTTCGGTTGGGTATGATCCCCCTTTCTGTTGGGTATGGAACCCCTTTCCGTTGGGCTTAGAACCCCTTTCTGTTGGGTATGGAACCCCTTTCCGTTGGGCTTAGAACCCCTTTCTGTTGGGTATGGAACCCCTTTCTGTTGGGTTTGGAACCCCTTTCCGTTAGGTATGGAACCCCTTCCCGTTGGGTATGAACCCATTTCTGTTGGGTATGAAACCCCTTTCCATTAGATATGGAACCCGTTTCCGTTAGGTTTGGAATCCATTTCTGTTGGGTATGGAACCCCTTTTCGTTGGGTATAGAACCCCTTTCTGTTGGGTATGGAACCCCTTTCTGTTGGGTTTGGAACACCTTTCTGTTAATTATGAAACCCCTTTCTGTTGGGTATGGAACCCCTTTCCGTTGGGTATGGAACCCCTTTCCGTTGGGCTTAGAACACCTTTCTGTTGGGTATGGAACCCCTTTCTGTTGGGTATGGAACCCCTTTCTGTTGGGTTTGGAACCCCTTTCCGTTAGATATGGAACTCCTTTCTGTTGGGTATGGAACCCCTTTCCGTTGGGTTTGGAAACCCTTTCTGTTGGGTTTGGAACCCGTTTCTGTTGGGTATGAACCCCTTTCTGTTGGGTATGGAACCTCGTTCTGTTGGGTACATACAAACCCTGTTCCTATTGTTATAGAGCCCTTCTGTTTTGTGCCTGTTCGGGGGCCTGTTCCCCCTCCCCTTATTTTACAATTGGGGTAGAGTTTCCGTTGGTTGGCGTACCCCCTAACCTATCTGCCCCCCTCCCCTCCCTCCCCTCGCTGGACCCCCCCCCCCCCTACCACCGAGTCAATATCATTAGGAGTCCCGGGCAGGCACCGGGAGGGAAGGACAAACACCACCAGGCTGGTGCCCGTCCTCCACGGGGAGGGCGAGGCAGGGAACCCGCCTGGCTCCCGCCTGAAACCCCCCTCCCCCCCCCCCCCTCCCGGCTGACCGCTGACCGCCCCGATATACAGTGTAATTGTTGTTTACCCACCGTAATTAAAAGAATAAGCTGGATATAATGCCGTCGCGGTGGACTACCACCACTCAGTGTATGGGGAGAGTTACTCCACCGGAGAGGGGGGGGGGCGGCTGGGCGGGGGGGGGGGTTCTTTCGGGGCGGGGCCGGCCAGGATCCAATTGGGGGCGGCAAACAGGCTAAAGGACCCCCGGGAGTGGGTCCCTTATTGGTCGGACTCCACCGGACCAGGACGCTTGTCAACACGCGGAACAAACAAAATTATCTTTTATTGTTCAATTGAGTTTTTAATGTCTTTCCGGCATGTCGTAAACCGACGGGCGACGCCAGACGGGGACGCCCCCTAGCGGGCAATTGTGTGTCCGATGTGAGGGATAGAGGCGAACATTTCTGGCGACACCTTGTCAGGGACAGGGACGGCCTACTGGTGTAATGGTCTGTCTAGCGGCAGGGTGACACGTGGGCTGTCTGTTTGCATCAGCCATCCCTATCACAGGACGCCCATTGGAACATTTACCAATGTGTCCTCCGTGTAGTACATCAATGAACACACCACCACAGCCACAGCCACCACAGCCTCACAACCACAGCCTCACAACCACAGCCTCATCGCCACAGCCACACAACAACAGCCTCATCGCCACAGCCACACAACCACAGCCTCATCGCCACAGCCACACCACAACGCCACAGCCACACCACAACGCCACAGCCACCACAGCCACACCACCACAGCCACACCACCACAGCCACACCACCACAGCCACAGCCACCACAGCCTCACAACCACAGCCTCACAACCACAGCCTCATCGCCACAGCCACACAACCACAGCCTCATCGTCACAGCCACACAACCACAGCCTCATCGCCACAGCCACCACACCACCACGGCCAACCTCCACAGTCACACAACCACAGCCTCATCGCCACAGCCACACAGCCTCATTGCCACAGCCACACAACCACAGCCTCATCGTCACAGCCGCACAACCACAGCCTCATCGCCACAGCCACACAACCACAGCCTCATCGCCACAGCCACACAGCCACAGCCTCATCGCCACAGCCACACAACCACAGCCTCATCGCCACAGCCACACAACCACAGCCTCATCGCCACAGCCACACAACCACAGCCTCATCGCCACAGCCACACAACCACAGCCTCATCGCCACAGCCACACAACCACAGCCTCATCGCCACAGCCAAACAACCACAGCCTCATCGCCACAGCCACACAACCACAGCCACACCACCACAGCCACACAACCACAGCCTCATCGCCACAGCCACAACACCACAGCCACAGCCACCACAGCCACACCACCGCAGTCACACCACCACAGCCACACCACCACAGCCACACCAAGACAGCCGGAGCCATCACAGCCACACAACCACAGCCTCATCGCCACAGCCACACAACCACAGCCTCGTTGCCACAGCCACACAACCACAGCCTCATCGCCACAGCCACACCACCACAGCCACACCGCCACAGCCACACCACCGCAGCCTCACCACCACAGCCACACCACCACAGCCTCAGCCACCACAGCCACACCACCACAGCCACACCGCCACAGCCACACCACCACAGCCACACCACCGCAGCCTCACCACCACAGCCACACCACCACAGCCTCAGCCACCACAGCCACACCACCACAGCCACACCACCACAGCCTCAGCCACCACAGCCACACCACCACAGCCACACCACCACAGCCTCAGCCACCACAGCCACACCACCACAGCCACACCGCCACAGCCACACCACCGCAGCCTCACCACCACAGCCACACCACCACAGCCTCAGCCACCACAGCCACACCACCACAGCCACACCACCACAGCCACACCACCACAGCCACACCACCGCAGCCTCACCACCACAGCCACACCACCACAGCCTCAGCCACCACAGCCACACCACCACAGCCACACCACCACAGCCTCAGCCACCACAGCCACACCACCACAGCCACACCGCCACAGCCACACCACCGCAGCCTCACCACCACAGCCACACCACCACAGCCTCAGCCACCACAGCCACACCACCACAGCCACACCACCACAGCCACACCACCACAGCCACACCACCGCAGCCTCACCACCACAGCCACACCACCACAGCCTCAGCCACCACAGCCACACCACCACAGCCACACCACCACAGCCTCAGCCACCACAGCCACACCACCACAGCCACACCGCCACAGCCACACCACCGCAGCCTCACCACCACAGCCACACCACCACAGCCTCAGCCACCACAGCCACACCACCACAGCCACACCACCACAGCCACACCACCTCAGCCACACCACCACAGCCACACCATCACAGCCACAGTCACCACAGCCACACAACCACAGCCTCATCGCCACAGCCACACAACCACAGCCTCATCGCCACAGCCACACAACCACAGCCTCATCGCCACAGCCACACAACCACAGCCTCATCGCCACAGCCACACAACCACAGCCTCATCGCCACAGCCACACAACCACAACCTCATCGCCACAGCCACAACACCGCAGCCACATCACCACAGCCACCACAGCCACGACAGCCACACCACCACAGCCACACCACCGCAGCCACACCACCACAGCCACACCACCGCAGCCACAGCCACAAGACCACAGCCACACAACCACAGCCTCATCGCCACAGCCACACAACCACAGCCTCATCGCCACAATGATGCTGATACTAAGCGTATAGAACTGGCAATATAATGTGTGAAAGAGACTCCAATGATACACATTCAAGTGATGGTGTCGGTAGAGATTCCGATTTCCCGCACTGACGTGGTTGCGGCCCATTGTGACACCAGGTCAGAGATACACCCTTCCCACACTCTGCGACTGGGCATTTAAAAAAAATAGTTTGTCACATCTCAGGGTGAAATTGGACTCTAAGGTTCGTGTGAGAAAATGGTTCCGACAAAATATGAGAGATTTTCTCTGAGATAAACCCATCTCGCACTCGAACCAATGCCGAAACTGATTTGGCGTGTAATGTGTGCTAAACATAAAGTCATCAACTATTAGATAATTATTATCATGCACCGCAATAATTATAGAATATAGCAGATTTGGGCGGGATGGACTAGTCTCGATAAACACTAACGTGGTGGGCTATGGACAATACTTGAATCTCAGTATGGTAAGGGTGAGATTAAAATGAATTCGCGAGTTAATGTGTGGTAAAGATTAAACTTTAAGTGTCTAGCGAGGTAGGACATGGCGGGAGAGATCGGTGTGATAGAGTCTGATCGGAGAGGTGGATTGGGGGGGTGGGGAGTAGGGGGGTGGTTGAGATAAACGGTGCCTTAATATGCAACAACCTGTAGGGGTGATGGGGCGGTGTCTTATAGCTACTGAATCTGGTGGACTTGGCTGGACGGGGGTAGGTGGAGGGGTAGGTGGAGGTACCGGCGGCATGACTGTCGCATCACACTACTTACTACACTCCCCCCAGTCCCGGTAGGCCCCCTCCCGTCGCCGTTGCCATGGAGACGGCGGCGGTATGCCCCGCCGTGGCCTGGCTTTATGACCGCCACCAGTATATATTTTCCAAGCTGCTAGCTCTGGTGAAACGAGAGACTTGTCGGTCTTTGTGGGTGTGCCTGTTTTTTTTAGGTTATGACGGTGTGGAGTGGGGTGGCCCAAGGGGGGTAGGGGGCGGAGGTGAACTGGGTTATTGAGGGGTGGGGTGGAGGGGTGAGGTGGCCCCATGGAGGTGGTGGGGTGTAGGAGGGGGGCGGTAAAGGGGGCGGGGTTGTGGAAAGTTTTTCCATATCGGGTGGGGGGTAGGTTGGTCAGGGAGATTGCGAGAGAAAGGGAGGGGAAGGGGGGGTGAGGGTGACGGTTGGTAGTTGCCCCAGCTGGGGAGGGCGATGGGGTGGTTGGCGTGGTGGGGGTCGCTGCCAGGAGCCGTTGGCGGGGGTAG
>OZ025261.1:31137051-31163121 GCA_964019135.1 Arenicola marina
CTCTCTGGGCCTTCCGCCTGATTAGGATTTCAATAATCTTGATCGGGCAGCCACGCCCCAAAAAAACACCCCCCCACCCCGCCACACCCCAATCCGCGGTGTGTTCTGGATGTAACGGGGGGTTTGGGTGGGGGGTGGGATGGGGGGGGGGGGGTGACCAATGCAGGGTAGCATTAAGGGTAGCTTTATGAGGTGGCTCATCGTACCGTGCCACTCCCAACCCCACCCCCACCCCCATTCACTCACCCCCCACCCCATCCCAGATGATCCACCAATCTTTCGCTGTCAGATGGGCACATCCCACCTCCCTACACCCCCACCTCCTGTCACCCCCACCCCGGCCCCCCACCTCCACCCCCTCCCTGGCCGCTTGGTTGTCAAGAGTCGCGGCTGTTCATTAAGTCCCGTTCGAGCGGTTTTCGGGGACTCCTGCCCCGTGTGATGCCAGGGAGAAAGGGTGTCCCCCTCCGTGTCCCACCCAGTCTGCCACGGGTGTCCCCTCCGTGTCCCACCAACCCTGCCACGGGTGTCCCCTCCGTGTCCCCACCCAGCCTGCCACGGGTGTCCCCTCCGTGTCCCACCCAGCCTGCCACGGGTGTCCCCCTCCGTGTCCCACCCAGCCTGCCACGGGTGTCCCCTCCGTGTCCCACCCAGCCTGCCACGGGTGTCCCCTCCGTGTCCCACCCAGCCTGCCACGGGTGTCCCCTCCGTGTCCCACCCAGCCTGCCACGGGTGTCCCCTCCGTGTCCCACCCAGCCTGCCACGGGTGTCCCCTCCGTGTCCCACCCAGCCTGCCACGGGTGTCCCCCTCCGTGTCCCACCCAGCCTGCCACGGGTGTCCCCTCCGTGTCCCACCCAGCCTGCCACGGGTGTCCCCTCCGTGTCCCACCCAGCCTGCCACGGGTGTCCCCCTCCGTGTCCCACCCAGCCTGCCACGGGTGTCCCCTCCGTGTCCCACCCAGCCTGCCACGGGTGTCCCCCTCCGTGTCCACCCAGCCTGCCACGGGTGTCCCCTCCGTGTCCCACCAACCCTGCCACGGGTGTCCCCTCCGTGTCCCACCCCAGCCTGCCACGGGTGTCCCCTCCGTGTCCCACCCAGCCTGCCACGGGTGTCCCCTCCGTGTCCCACCCAGCCTGCCACGGGTGTCCCCTCCGTGTCCCACCCAGCCCTGCCACGGGTGTCCCCTCCGTGTCCCACCCAGCCTGCCACGGGTGTCCCCTCCGTGTCCCCACCAAGCCTGCCACGGGTGTCCCCTCCGTGTCCCACCCAGCCTGCCACGGGTGTCCCCTTCCGTGTCCCACCCAGCCTGCCACGGGTGTCCCCTCCGTGTCCCACCCAGCCTGCCACGGGTGTCCCCTCCGTGTCCCACCCAGCCTGCCACGGGTGTCCCCTCCGTGTCCCACCCAGCCTGCCACGGGTGTCCCCTCCGTGTCCCACCAAGCCTGACACGGGTGTCCCCTCCGTGTCCCACCAAGCCTGCCACGGGTGTCCCCTCCGTGTCCCCACCCAGCCTGCCACGGGTGTCCCCTCCGTGTCCCCACCAAGCCTGCCACGGGTGTCCCCTCCGTGTCCCACCCAGCCTGCCACGGGTGTCCCCTCCGTTGTCCCACCAAGCCTGCCACGGGTGTCCCCTCCGTGTCCCACCCCAGCCTGCCACGGGTGTCCCCTCCGTGTCCACCCAGCCTGCCACGGGTGTCCCCTCCGTGTCCCACCAACCCTGCCACGGGTGTCCCCTCCGTGTCCCACCCAGCCTGCCACGGGTGTCCCCTCCGTGTCCACCCAGCCTGCCACGGGTGTCCCCTCCGTGTCCCACCCAGCCTGCCACGGGTGTCCCCTCCGTGTCCCACCCAGCCTGCCACGGGTGTCCCCCTCCGTGTCCCACCCAGCCTGCCACGGGTGTCCCCCTCCGTGTCCCCACCCAGCCTGCCACGGGTGTCCCCTCCGTGTCCCACCCAGCCTGCCACGGGGTGTCCCCCTCCGTGTCCCACCAACCCTGCCACGGGTGTCCCCTCCGTGTCCTACCCAGCCTGCCACGGGTGTCCCCTCCGTGTCCCACCAAGCCTGCCACGGGTGTCCCCTCCGTGTCCCACCCAGCCTGCCACGGGTGACCCCTCCGTGTCCCACCCAGCCTGCCACGGGTGTCCCCTCCGTGTCCCACCCAGCCTGCCACGGGTGTCCGCTCCGTGTCCCACCAACCCTGCCACGGGTGTCCCCTCCGTGTCCCACCCAGCCTGCCACGGGTGTCCCCTCCGTGTCCCCACCAAGCCTGCCACGGGTGTCCCCTCCGTGTCCCACCCAGCCTGCCACGGGCGGCACACCTCACGTGAGCTGGAGACAGCCTTTTGTGTCTGTTTATCATCCCAGATAGCAGGGATTTACCCTTGCCCCCGTCTCTCCTGCCTATACTGGTCCTTGCCCCACCCCTACCTACACTGGCCCCTACCCCCGTCTCCCCTACCTACACTGGCCCCTACCGCCGACTCCCCTGCCTACACTGGCCTCTACCGCCGTCTCCCCTGCCTACACTGGCCCATACCCCCACCTCCTCTACCTACACTGGCCCCTACCGCCGTCTCCCCTGCCTACACTGGCCCATACCCCCACCTCCTCTACCTACACTGGCCCCTACCCCCTACCCCCGTCTCCCCTGCTCACCTGCCTCACCGCTGACTGCTATGAACCAGTGTTAGAGTAGCTTTACGCTCCTTCATTTCCCCGTCACACTTCTTGTCTTTTATACCGTGTAGATATTTTATTCCGCAATCAAAGTGTAAAATTTTATGCATTCTCGTCAAACGTCTTACAGTTGTTGGCGCATCAAGTATTGTGTATAGCTGACGTCATTGTTTTTGTTGGAGGGCTATACAGTGCGCGTATTGTAAATATATCTCAGTGTATTTTATACATTTTTCATCTTCAAATGTGACACATTTTTCATCTTCAAATGTGACACATTTTTCACCACTTTCACTATTTTAGGGACTTCTATTATGGTTCACTTGTTATCGCCGATCGCATCGTCCTCACCATGCGCATGCGTACGGGACAATGCGCGTGGCTAGGATGTTCTTGGTGTAAGTATTTCTCGCGGTTTGTGGCCACGCTTGAGGCTGACCTGCTAGGGGTGGTAGGTGTATATGTCTGGCCCATTGGTTCTCGCCCACAAGGGAGTAGATCACAATTCCATTAAGCACGGAGAGATAGGACGTCTTTGAGTTTGCGGCTCTTTTGTGCTGTATAATATATTGTGGATTTTAATATTTAAGAAGTTTGGATAGATATTCTTGTATTTCTGATACAAACGTATGACTTGGGACTGCAGTGTTGATTAGAATTCCATATACCTGTGACCCTGCGGGTGTGACCCAGGGGCGGTGACCCTGGGAATGTGACTCTTGGGCCGTGACCCCGGGGCTGAGACCCCATGTATCTGGGGGTAATCCCGGGGGTGTTACCCAAGGGTTATCACCCTGGGGTAGTAACGTCGGGGAGGTGAGCCAAGGGTTTTGACTATAGGAGTGTGATCCTGGGCCTGCGACCCTGTGGGTGGGACCCACGGGGTGTCAGCCTCAGGGTTTCACCAAGGGGTGTGACCTGCGTGCGCGTAAAGGTCCCATTTATACATAACGTTTTCTTGTGTATCTTGTGTATGTTGTATTGTAAGGCCGCACCCTTTGTTACTCACTGACATCGGAACGAAATGTACACTCTACGATAAATATGTGTCTATGGAAGACGTCTGTGTCATGTCTGGAACTAAGCGACTGATTGTATCTTTCTGCGCGCTAGCTGCTCTGTTGAAGATTAACAATAAACTCGCCTGTTGAAAAAACTTATTGTCTTTGTTTTGTCTTTATTAAGCTACTATTTGGACGTCATTATAAATGATGACCCAAATTTTATAATACTAGTTGGCATTGACGATGTTCTAATTTGAAAATAAAAACATAGGTAGACAACTTGTGCTGACAAATTACATGGGATTTTCCTCGGAGAGACGTGGCTCCGCTCTACACTAGTGATAATCCCCCATATTCTTTAAACCGTCAGACCAAGACTACCGTAGAACGGCCGTTGTATGTTTATGCGCTGTGCAGTTGCAGTACTCATATTAGCACCTTACGATACATATTTACAACATATCGAGATAAAGGCCCGCGATAGACCCATGTGGCTCCTAACGCTAGGTAGCCGCGAGATAACGGCCAAATATAGACCCATAAGACACTTAACTCTATGTAACATCGAGATAAAGGCTCAAGATAGACCCATAACACACTTAACTCTATGTAACATCGAGTTAAAGACTCAAAATAGACCCATAATACACTTAACTCTATGTAACATCGAGATAAAGGCTCAAGATAGACACATAACACACTTAACTCTATGTAACATCGAGATAAAGGCTCAAGATAGACACATAATACGCTTAACTCTATGTAACATCGAGATAAAGGCTCAAGATAGACCCATAAGACACTTAACTCTATGTAACATCTATATAATGGCCCAAGATAGACACATAATACGCTTAACTCTATGTAACATCGAGATAAAGGCTCAAGATAGACACATAATACGCTTAACTCTATGTAACATCGAGTTAAAGACTCAAAATAGACCCATAATACACTTAACTCTATGTAACATCGAGATAAAGGCTCAAGATAGACCCATAACACACTTAACTCTATGTAACATCGAGATAAAGGCTCAAGATAGACACATAATACGCTTAACTCTATGTAACATCGAGATAAAGGCTCAAGATAGACACATAATACACTTAACTCTATGTAACATCGAGATAAAGGCTCAAGATAGACCCATAATACACTTAACTCTATGTAACATCGAGATAATGGCTCAAGATAGACACATAATACACAACTCTATCTAACATATGGATAACGACCAAATATAGACGCATGAGACACTTAACTCCATGTAACAGCGAGATAAGGGTCAACGGTAGACTCATACGACACTTAACTCTATGTAACAGCGAGATAAGGGCCAAAGGTACCTCATACGACACTTAGCTCTATGTAACAGCGAGACAGGGACAAGACATGTAACTCCATCTAACAAAGCGACACATTAGTTATGTTTAATGTCAGGACAAGGCATTTTCTCAATCTCTTGAGCGTGACAGCTTTCTCTCGGCACAAATCCCATCATCACCTCGCTTAAAACCGAGGATAGGAGATGTGGGGTGGATGTGCCGAGAGTAACAAAAGGTAGGTCTCCGGGCCAAGCCGTGTATTTGTATCTTTGTATATAGGCCTATATATACATAGTATAGTACATAGTATATTTATATAAGTATATTTCATTTTTTTGGGCGATTGGAAGAAATAAATTAATGAATGCCTCGTGATTGATCGAGATAAACTGTATTGTTACAGTATTGAAAGGCCTCAGACCCACAGTATAACATGAATACATCTATATAGTTTGTCATACATCGCTGTGACAGAACTCACTTAGGTATTTGAAAGCAGACTACACAGAGACGACCAACACTTATATATAGAGATAGTTTATCGGAACCTGTGACACTATACACACGTATGCTTTGTTTTCATTAGCCAAACGTCAAACTATTAAAGTCGAATGCCATCATAAAGCAGACAAACCACGAGGAAATGAATTTCATCTTCAATTACTCAACATAGTTTCTAAATTAATATGCAACACATGAGATAAGTTGTCAGCAGCTTGTAGTTACTGTAGATCTATCGAGGCCCTTGCAATGCCCCCGTTCCATCTCATCGCGATGTCAACCGCCCGTATAACGTGCCGCCGCGGCAATAGATGGCGCCACTGGCTCTGCGGCGGGCTGTGCCGCTCGCTCTGATTTCCTGCCGTGTGATGTGTGTGGTCTGTATGAGGAGTGGGTGTCTTTACCCGGCAGACTGAGCTTCAGCGCTACGTGAAATCTACATCCTGCATCCCTCCACTGGCTCCACTGCCGCTGTGTCCCGGTTAGAAATATACATGTAGGGAACATACGCGTTTTAAAAGGTACTTTGAGCCGGATTCTAGAAGAAATCGAACGTTCTTCCATGCTTAGTCGAACCATTGTTTCAGCATAGCCCACGTGTTGACTCATGCCTTCCAGGTTGCGCAGCGCATGCAGACAACTGGATCTTGAAGTGACCAATGTTGTCCCTCCAGTAGGCTATGTTAGGAAAGTGTATCGCATAACCACCATACCCCAACCCCCTCCCCCTTAGCAGTTAAATCCTATGCATCGAAAAATATCTGGGCGCAATGAGTGACCTCCTGTTTATTCGCAGGGAAACTCTGTTCATGATTTTATGTTTGCTTTGCGTTGTGCCAGGTGAGCTTGGTGATTACGCGTCAAGGCGTCTATTGGTGATACACGGGTATAGAGCGCGTAAGTCCCATTGACGCTTACCAGATCCGTGCATTTTGTTTGCAGAGCTAAACATGAAGGTAATCGACCACCAAGAACGCTCGAGAGAAGGCTAACGTGCATCAAAGCTCAGGCCCTGCGTCATGGCCCGGGCGTCATGGCCTGACGTCACGGCCCGGCGTCACGGCCTGACGTCATCGCCTGACGTCACGGCCCGACGTCACGGCCCGGCGTCACGGCCCGGCGTCACGTCCCGGCGTCATGGCCCGGCGTCACGGCCCGACGTCACGGCCTGACGTCATCGCCTGACGTCACGGCCCGGCGTCACGGCCCGGCGTCACGGCCCGGCGTCACGGCCCGGCGTCATGGGCCGGCGTCACGGCCCGACGTCACGGCCTGACGTCATCGCCTGACGTCACGGCCCGGCGTCACGGCCCGGCGTCACGGCCCGGCGTCACGGCCCGGCGTCATGGGCCGGCGTCATGGCCTGACGTCACGGCCCGGCGTCACGGCCTGACGTCATCGCCTGACGTCCCGGCCCGGCGTCACGGCCCGGCGTCACGGCCCGGCGTCACGGCCCGGCGTCACGGCCCGGCGTCATGGCCTGACGTCACGGCCCGGCGTTACGGCCTGACGTCATCGCCTGACGTCACGGCCCGGTGTCACGGCCCGGCGTCATGGCCCGGCGTCATGGCCTGACGTCACAGCCCGGGGTTACGGCCTGACGTCACGGCCCGGCGTCACGGCCCGGCGTCACGGCCTGACGTCATCGCCTGACGTCACGGCCGGGCGTAACGGCCTGGCGTCATCGCCTGACGTCATCGCCTGACGTCATCGCCTGACGTCACGGCCCGGCGTCACGGTCTGACGTCACGGCCTGACGTCACGGCCTGCCCGGCGTCATCGCTGACATCACAACCGGGGATTACGACCTGACGTCACCACCGGGTCTTCCAGCCTAGCCTCATTATCCATCCTCATTGAATCAGAGACCTTGCTATCATAACCGGGTCGGTGATTGTGACCAGGGAGCCCTGAAGTGACTGAAGATTCAATTACGAACAAATGCAGTCTGACTCCCTGTGAATGTGGGCATGTTAGAATTCAGGATCCTTTCTTCGTCCTGGAATCAATCATATCCACAGACCACCAGGACCCTGGATCTATCGCTGTGATTAATATGGACCTCTGGTGTAGGCGCCCAAACAACCAGACCAGCAATCTGGAGCCATCAATGTGCTTCAGAGAAGTCCCCCGAGGTTAGGGGCATCCCTCGGACTCCGTGCGACCACTGAGATGTCAACCTTCATGGCAGGCGACTGAAAAAATACGCACATACTTCGAAAAGACACAAATCATTAGACAGAAGCCAGTCAAAGGCAGCGAGATGAAAGAACGCACACCGAAACAAAAATGAGTCACCAAACTTGGTTCCCATCAGCTGATCTGTAAACAGGAAAGCGAAGCCTGTCAAGCACATCATCAGGGCGGCCGGTAAAAGAGGAGCGATTGTTTCATGTCCATTGTACGAGGCCATTATCTCTGTCTAGGGGTGGGGGGTAAAGCCCTCACGTGTGTTGTTATAATTGCTTGAGTGAGGCGCGCCCCGCTCGTAACCCCCTCTCGCCACCGATTGGCACGTCGGTATCGGCTGAGGCTGGTCATACTCATCGATTTGGCCATCAGTTAGTCCCACCTCCTTTCATTCATTCCGTCCTCGCCTCTGTACCTCCTGCACCCCCCCCCCCCACTCCCCTCTACCCTCCCCCCGCACGCACACACCCTGTTCCTCCTCTGTCCCATATCCACCGTCCACCGCCGCCACCCCTCCCGTCAGTCTCACCCCTCCGTTCCTCCTCCCTCACCCTGTTGTACTGATACACGGCGCCTCGTTTTGCGGATAAAGCAGTTCCACGTTTGTTTTCAGAGGCGCGAATTGAATGCTTTTGTTACACTTCCCTCTGTGGCGACAACTCCCTCTCAGCCCCATACCCCCCCCCACCTTCCCGCCCCCTCACCATCTCACTCCACCTCTCCCTCCCACGCCCCCCCCCCCCTACTCCCTACCTCCCCCGTCTCACTCCTTTTGATACACAACTGACACAATTCACCACCAAGTTTGCGACACTTAAGTTCCACGCAGATGGTTCTATGTCTCCACCGGCCACTGTCATGTTCCTCTTCCCACCCAGGAGGTAGGGGCGGGGGGTGGAGGAGGGTGGTTAGAGTCCTGCCGCTGCCACGGGAGGGGCCAGATTAACCCCCAAAGGAAAACATCCTCACGTGGTCGCTTTCTCACATCCAGATCTGAGCCCGGGACGCCAACCGCTCAGGCTTCTCGCCTGACACTAGGGGGCGCCACTGCAGCCGAGTGTGGTCGCGATACTCTCGCGCGAATCTCTCGCCGGTCCATATTGCCTTCGTATTGTCTATGTTACCATGGTGATTCGCTCCAATATCATTATCCTGCATTTGCATTTATTGATCACTCATTTATGCATTTATATCATTGTGACAAATGAGCGCAATTAATTTTTCGGACTGACCAGAAGTTTTCCTGTTTTAGACTAAACTAATGTATAATCAGTTTCCGACATCCTCTACATGTGATTATGTACCCTGTAGAGACAACGAACGCTACTTGACAACACATTGGTCATCATGGCTAGACTCTAATAGCAAACAATAAAACCACTTGGAATGCATCATCATTTTATCTCCTCACTCATTACAACCAAGTGAAAGGATGAATCTTGACATGCCACTCTCCCTGCAGAGGCCGCTAATGCTTAACTCAACGCAAAAACGCGACATTCGTAGGCTATGATTTCATTATTTAGGTTTACATCCTGTTCGCAACTCGCACGCGTCAAAAAAACAACAAGGCTTTAAATATGTTTTTTATCTATTTATTTTATATATAACTGTCACCCATGCAATTAGCAATTAATTCGTGTACCTCTTATTCCATTCACTGGAGTTAACCTGCCCGCAGCGATGTGCCTCTTACATACAGCTGTCGGAAAATTCGCTAAGACGGGTCTGTCGTCACTTTTATAGTTCGGATAGGAGAGTGGGGAGAGGGGGGGTGGGGGTGAGGAAATGTTATTTCATCACAGTGGCTCTTTAAATGAGTCCCAAGCAGGGCTTGTCAATCTCCTCTCACCGGCGCCAGATAGACTCGCATGTGCCAGCCACAGAGCCGTCTCGAGAGCCGCTATTGTGTAAACGAAATTATTGTGAAGAATGTGCTTTTTAAGCTGCCAGCGCTGTCCTCCACAGCGCCCTCTATTGAGCGGCGGCGGAGTAATTTTGAACGTAAACAGACAAGGGTTGGCGATCAGATCGGGTCTATTGAGGGCCCGGGGTCCCTGGCGCCGTCCTGTCTGCAGCCACAGAAGTGGTATAAACGGCGGGACTATGTCTGAGGGCGGGGCGTATAGCGTATAGCAAGGAGATAGATACACCACCTTACTAAGGTCCACCTTACTAAGGCAACCCCTCGTCACTGACACTTCAGAGACCAGTTCTTACCTTGCCTCTCATGAAACTCCCCCCGCCCGCCCTTACCCCCCCCCCCCGCTCCCCACCCCCAATCCCACATCCCCACCCCCTCCATCCCCTCACGCCCAAACAAGAGATGGTGCTGCAGGTCCATAGAAATGTGTTCTTATGTGGTTAACAGAGTGGTGATGAAAGCACACATCATTTCATGTGTCCCCAAAGTCTACCCCTCCATCATTCACCCTCCCCCCCCACCTTCTCTCTTCCTAACCTGTAGCCCTCAACCCCCCTTACTGCCCGCTCCTCCACCCCCCCCCCCCCACCCCCGCCCCGCACCCTCACCGCCTCATCTCGGGAGAGGATTAGAAACCATTTAATAATATCACCATTGTCGCCATATCAATTGTACGTATTTGAAGAGGCCCTCCGCTACAGTCCACGGGGACCCAAGAGAGGGGAGTGAGGGCGGCGGGCGTGGGGGGGGGGGGGAGGTCAAGGAATGGTGGGGGACCCGAGTGCGAGAGACGTCCCTCGAGCAGAAGAGACAGCCCCCCCACCCCATCCCACACCACCACCTCTCCTCCCCCGACCACAAACCAACATCTCCAACCCCAACCCTACACAAATATTAAGTCGGCTCGCTTGCTGTGCTCGGGTCCTTATTAAAACATATATAAATAGTAGTCTATCAATAGGCGAATGGTGAGATACCAGCGACATGGTGGACCCACTCGAAGACAAGGGGGGAGGCTTGGGGTGGGGGGGGGGCACTGGCCATAGGCAAATGTTTTTAATATATATAAGGTATGTTAAGATAATCATCAACAATAATGAAAAGCCATAGGAGGGAGAGAGAGAGAGGGAGGGATGAGGGAAGAGGGAGGGAGGCTACTTCGCGCCTGCCCTACCCCCACAACTCCACCCAATCCTAAACTGGTTCCTAGCCCGCTGGTGGCGTACTACGATTCAGGCGTGAGAGATAGGGAATGAGAGAGGGAGAGAGGGAGAGAGAGAGAGGTGGAGAGATAGGGCATGAGAGGGAGGGGAAGAGAGAGAGGCAGAGAGAGAGAGAGAGGAGGGAGGGAAGAGAGAGGGAGGGAGAGAAAGAGATAGCGAATGAGAGATAGGGAGAGAGAGAGGGAGAGAGGGAGAGAGAGGGTAGAAGGAAGAGAGAACCATAGTCGACGTAACATTTTTTGACATGAAAATTTGGTATTTTGTGCACATGAAACTTAAACCGGGCCAAACCAACCACCGGCGACAATGAAAATAGGGTTGGGCGAAACTTGCCCCAGATGCAAAGGCCAGGGCGCGAACCCGCGACCTGTTGACCTGCAGCTCAACTTGCTCACCAACTGAGATAGGGAGGTGCCCTGTAATACTTCGAAACACAGCTCATAGATTTTACAAGGATCACTTATATCTATACCCCAGAGAATTACTCACTAGCCACTTTAATAAGTCTGTCCGATGGTCACATATACAATAAATATTTGTACCTGTGGATTCAATCTCGCAGAAAGGAAATATTTAATTGGCCTGCGGTCTGCCGATCTTGGCCTGCGGTTCACAGCATGAAAACATCCAATGAAAGGACTCTCTACTCGTCGCATACCAGGGTCTTAATGAACCACAGGACATACACCTATGTTGTAAGGTTACCAGGGTACCTGGTGCCTATGTCTGACTCGCTCCTCCAATTATTCCGACCCGCCGCCAAGTACATTTCAAGGGGACCTGAAGGGCGTCTGATTCTTGTCTTCCACAGGCTGAGATCAAAGTGAACTCGGCAGGAGGTGCGCATTTCATATTTGGCCGCGGGTCCGACGTTGAATCTTGGCGGATTCTCCTCGCGCGGGTGACAAAGGCTGATGCTAGGCCCCCGAGCAGTCGTGGGGGTGGGGGGGGGGGGGGGTACACGCCGATACAATGGTCAGCGCGCTGGTGAAATGGACACTGGTATATCAAAAACGAGTTAATTTCGGGTAGGTTTTTTTTTCTCTTCTAACGTTAACAGAGGGCTATTAGCTGGGAGAAGTGTATTGAATCTCTATAAATAGTCTTGAAGGGGTGGAGTGGGAAAAGGGGGGAGGGGGGCATTCTGCCCCAGGGGACAGCAGCATCAGTCAAATATGGGGTCTAAAAAGCCTTCTTCTGCTATCAGAGTTCATGGGGACGACGGATAGGGTAGAGGGGTGGGAATGGGGGAGGGGGATGGTGGAGGCGAAGAGGGGAGGGGAGGTGAGGCGGAAGTGCAAGTACAGAGGCGAGCCAGTCTTCGGGTATACGTTATTTTTAATTAGCTGGCCCACAGACCACTCATGAACAAACCTGTAAAACACTGTCAGGCGATATATTTGGCTCCGCTAAATTCTAAACATGGTTAGAATGTTGTTGAAGGCCAGGGCAGTGTGGTCATGGTTAGACTGTTGTTGAAGGCCAGGTCAGTGAGGTCATAGTTAGAGTGTTGTTGAAGGCCAGGTCAGTGTGGTCATGATTAGAGTGTTGTTGAAGGCCAGGACAGTGTGGTCATGGTTAGAGTGTTGTTGAAGGCCAGGTCAGTGAGGTAATGATTAGAGTGTTGTTGAAGGCCAGGTCAGTGTGGTCATGGTTAGAGTGTTGTTGAAGGCCAGGCCAGTGTGATGATGGTTAGAGTGTTGTTGAAGGCCAGGTCAGTGAGGTCATGGTTAGAGTGTTGTTGAAGGCCAGGACAGTGTGGTCATGGTTAGATTGTTGTTGAAGGCCAGGTCAGTGAGGTCATGATTAGAGTGTTGTTGAAAGCCAAGTTAGTGTGGTCATGGTTAGCGTGTTGGTGAAGGCCAGGTCAGTGTGGTCATGGTTAGAGTGTTGTTGAAGGCCAGTTCAGTGTTGTCATGGTTAGAGTGTTGTTGAAGGTCAGGTCAGTGTAGTAATGGTTAGAGTGTTGTTGAAGGCCAGGTCAGTGGGGTCATGATTAGAGTGTTGTTGAAAGCCAAGTTAGTGTGGTCATGGTTAGAGTGTTGTTGAAGGCCAGGTCAGTGAGCTCATGGTGAGAGCGTTGTTGAAGGCCAGGTCAGTGAGGTCATGGTTAGAGTGTTGTTGAAGGCAAGGTCAGTGTTGTCATGGTTAGAGTGTTGTTGAAGGTCAGGTCAGTGTAGTAATGGTTAGATTGCTGTTGAAGGCCAGGTCAGTGAGGTCATGATTAGAGTGTTGTTGAAGGTTAGAGTGTTGTTGAAAGCCAAGTTAGTGTGGTCATGGTTAGAGTGTTGGTGAAGGCCAGGTCAGTGTGGTCATGGTTAGAGTGTTGTTGAAGGCCAGGTCAGTGTTGTCATAGTTAGAGTGTTGTTGAAGGTCAGGTCAGTGTGGTAATGGTTAGAGTGTTGTTGAAGGCCAGGTCAGTGAGGTCATGATTAGAGTGTTGTTGAAGGTTAGAGTGTTGTTGAAAGCCAAGTTAGTGTGGTCATGGTTAGAGTGTTGTTGAATGTCAGGTCAGTGTGGTCATGGTTAGAGTGTTGTTGAATGTCAGGTCAGTGTGGTCATGGTTAGAGTGTTGTTGAAGGCCAGGTCAGTGTGGTCATGCTTAGAGTGTTGTTGAAGATTAGAGTGTTGTTGAAAGCCAAGTTAGTGTGGTCATGGTTAGAGTGTTGTTGAAGGCCAGGTCAGTGTTGTCATGGTTAGAGTGTTGTTGAAGGTCAGGTCAGTGTAGTAATGGTTAGAGTGTTGTTGAAGGTCAGGTCAGTGAGGTCATGATTAGAGTGTTGTTGAAGGTTAGAGTGTTGTTGAAAGCCAAGTTAGTGTGGTCATGGTTAGCGTGTTGGTGAAGGCCAGGTCAGTGTGGTCATGGTTAGAGTGTTGTTGAAGGCCAGCTCAGTGTTGTCATGGTTAGAGTGTTGTTGAAGGTCAGGTCAGTGTAGTAATGGTTAGAGTGTTGTTGAAGGCCAGGTCAGTGAGATCATGATTAGAGTGTTGTTGAAGGTTAGAGTGTTGTTGAAAGCCAAGTTAGTGTGGTCATGGTTAGAGTGTTGTTGAAGGCCAGGTCAGTGAGCTCATGGTGAGAGTGTTGTTGAAGGCCAGGTCAGTGAGGTCATGGTTAGAGTGTTGTTGAAGGCAAGGTCAGTGTTGTCATGGTTAGAGTGTTGTTGAAGGTCAGGTCAGTGTAGTAATGGTTAGAGTGTTGTTGAAGGCCAAGTCAGTGAGGTCATGATTAGAGTGTTGCTGAAGGTTAGAGTGTTGTTGAAAGCCAAGTTAGTGTGGTCATGGTTAGCGTGTTGGTGAAGGCCAGGTCAGTGTGGTCATGGTTAGAGTGTTGTTGAAGGCCAGGTCAGTGTTGTCATAGTTAGAGTGTAGTTGAAGGTCAGGTCAGTGTAGTAATGGTTAGAGTGTTGTTGAAGGCCAGGTCAGTGAGGTCATGATTAGAGTGTTGTTGAAGGTTAGAGTGTTGTTGAAAGCCAAGTTAGTGTGGTCATGGTTAGAGTGTTGTTGAAGGCCAGGTCAGTGTGCTCATCGTTAGAGTGTTGTTGAAGGTCAGGTCAGTGCGGTCATGGTTAGAGTGTTGTTGAAGGTCAGGTCAGTGTGGTCATGGTTAGAGTGTTGTTGAAGGCCGGGTCAGTGTGGTCATGGTTAGAGCGGTGTTGAAGGTCAGGTCAGTGTGGTTTTGGTTAGAGTGTTGCCAAAGATCAGGTCACCTCGCCCATTTAAAGCTTTCTTCTAATTTCGGAAGGAAAGAGATGCTCTCTTTGGGTTTTGCGACGACTGTTGTGATTTGGGTGTGTGATAGTCTTTAAGAATTGGATCTTGGGAGTGGATGGGGTGGATGGGGAAGGGGGAGGCACGAGGGGGTGTGGATTCTTGGCGAGAGTTTCTAATCAAAAATGCCGACAGCTATTTGCAGGATCGTTTAACCGGATCCCGTTTCACATTGCTCAGGCCGGCCTGTAGACGGGTACCTTACACCGCCCAGTCCCCCCCTTCTGTAGGCGATATCTCCATCTTGGGAAACCTTCATGTTATATTTGATTCCCTACACATTTGTCCCAGCCATATGGACCCCTTTTATTCACTGACGTCGGTTGGCCCATTGAGTTGAATGGCCTGCCGGGTGTACGTGCTATATATAGGCAGAGCTTCGGTGTCAACACGGGTATTGATACTGAAACTGACTCACACAGAAATACCGTGCAGTGAAACCCGATTACTTGATTTGTGTCACGATCGCGTCTTTTGTAAGCATATTTATTAAGACTTGTAGCTAGAAAATTTAATTTGATTTTAAACAGGAAAATGATTAAGTGCGTATCAACGATTCGGCAGTATGGTGTGTTTCATTGCATGGGGTTGCATTGGTGGACTCAGAGGCAGATCTTACTAGGCCTGCCTCCAAGCAGCATGTGTGCTGTTAGAGCCAGGCAGCATTTGCTGTCTGCGGTGTTGCAGCCTACATTTTCGCGTATTGGGCGCACCGTTTTTAAAGATATGCATCTTTCCAGTATCCTTATGCAAATTACTGACCTGGCGGAAAGAAAATGCTTTGATTCATTATTTAACTTGCAATGTCAGGGCTTTTTTTGGCCAAATTTATTCGATCAGCGCCAGCCGCGCCAATATGTGCTGCAACACCGCAAGGACAACAAATCTATGCTGCCTGGCTCTAACGGCACCCCGTGATAAGGTAGAGACAGGCTTGGTAAAGGCAGATATAGGAATCTGAAAAGGTGGGACGTTCACTCAAATCTTGTGACCGAAGGGGGGCTGTGGCATACCTCAGACGACCCTGATTCTGCATGGAAAAATGGCATTCTTCCTTCAAATGAGGCATTGAAAACATGTTCGACTTTAAAGTTGCATGTCGAGTTCTTTCCCGCCAAAACGAAGCCCAGGCGAAATTTACATCAAAATCTGCAGAAAACTCGATTGTTCCATTCCATAAATTCAGAAACCTGATAAACCTCGCCGTTTCGGCTGTGGTGTGGCAAACGTGTCTACCCCGCGACACCACAGCACTCTGTCGCGGCACTGCTACTTATAACAGAGCATCGCGAAGCACACAAACTGATGACGTTTACCACTGAAATGAAAATTTGTGGTAAATTGATATCACGGGCAAGGCTAAGAGACACTATTTGGCAGTCTGGCATGGGTGGAGGTTAGACAAAACCAATCTTGAATGATTCAAGGACTGATTCTTATTTGTATTTTGACCTGTTTAGTTTTGGCGGGAAAGAGCTCCACATGCAACTTTAACAGTTCTTGACAGCCCCTTGCTTGCCAATTCATGTATTGTAGATATGGTTAAGTTGTATCCCCTACCTAGGCTCCATGTGGATGATGTAACGGTTACCTGTTTCTGGTTTAATAAATGTGCTTGAAATACAAATGTGCGTGTGTATTTATTGATCGTATCTTAATGATTAACTTTATACGTTGATCCGTATATGTGATGATGTGCTGTATCTCCACATAATTTGTTCGTGCTTTAGGATCGATTGGAGGCGATGAGTAGTTTATCATTAATTAATATATATTAATATATATAGAATGATTTAATACATATCGGGTGGTAGCAAAATATCCGTTATTTCGCCAATGCCAGACAATACGACCAACACAAACATAAAATGTTCTTCATTATAGTTTATTTTAAATTACAGGATTAAATTTGACATTTCATTATCTACAATCACATACAAGCAATCTGCTGTTTGACAGCTGATGGTACGGGCGACAGACACAATGTTACGTTTGAGGTCCCGTCTGGTCCACACTTGACCTCTTAATATTAATATTCACGTCACGCCGCTAAACGCCATGACGCCGTCACGCCGGCAAACGGCCATGACGCCGTCACGCAAGGAGAACGCCACATCGTCACGTCGTCTATGTCACGTGTATTTGATGACGTCAGCAGAGTGACGTCATAACCGCATATGTGACGTCAGCGAAATAACGCCAGGGCCGCCTACGTGACGTCATTAACGCCTACGTGACGTTACCGGAGTGACGTCATGACCGCCTATGTGACGTCACCGGAGTAACGACATGGCTGCCATCAGCATGATATGACGTCACACAGTAACCTAGCGTTTAATCATGATCGTATATATATATCAACAAGTTCTTACTTTAGGAGACCGCCGCCAATATTGAAATCAGTTAAACACCTTTTCCAGCGACATAATGAGACGGCGATGAAGGCGGCGTTGCTATTGTCGCCAAATGCGTGGTCCAAAGCGGCGCGAACAAAAACACAATTCAGTACATATAGCAGGCACACTGCATGAGATCTGTTCAATGGGTTTTGCTGACAATTGAACTCAAAACACTGACTGATCTGGGGACTGAAAACAATACTTGCAAACACACTAAATGCATATGTCGATCTACCTGTGATGTAAGTCAGGCGATATCCGCGGTGTCTAGTACCTACACCTCTAAACACCATAGCACAGTGAGCCCCTGCAGCCCACAAACCGCAAACACACCGTAGCACAAAGAGCTGCTTTTGAGCTCACCAACCGTCAACATAGTCACAAAACAAACACAAATACATCGAGAATCGCTCCATATACAGGCGCCGGTCGCGCTAATTAAAACGCAGAGAAATGTATACTTTAAATGCTGATTGATGAAATGTGAAGCTCTGAAAGACGTCAATCATATTTAATTACTTAGACCTTCAGCCTAATTTGGCGCGCACTAATTAGACCCATAAATCCGAGGTATCTTTGCAAAGAAACAAACAAGGTATATATATTCTTCAGTTAACACAGGAATTAAATATTGATTTGCTGCTTTGTATGTTCTTTGGATGTGTGGACATATAAACGTTGAACCTGTTAACTTAATATAAAATGTGATCCTATAGTTTACTGGTATATGATTCATGTGAATTGCCAGGATGGCTAAGCCCAGAATGAGGACTCATTCATAGTGCCACTGTTCTGTATTACGTAACGTAACAGCGAGCTTTTATGAAAAAAGAGAGAATAAGAGAGAAAAAGAAAAAGAAATCACATTCCAAAGTATAACATATAGAGTTATATATATGGGCACAACAAATTGCTTTGTACAGACCACAGTACGCACCCAGCTCACACTAGAGGGCGCCACTCTGCATGAAAATCCTGTCATGCATATAACCACAAACGCAACCGTCAAAATGCTACTTCCTCATTATAGTGAACTGCTGTATTTTGTCTCGAATCGTGACACCATTGTGGATCTAAGCACTTCCGGAGGGGATGAGAGGGGTGGTGATTGAGAGGGGTGGGGATGAGGTTGCGGGTGGGGGTTGGGGTGTGGGTGTGGGTGGGGGTGGCGGTGTGGGTCTGGGTGGGAGTCGGTGAAGTAGTGAGTCGGATAGTTTCACTGGAAACCGATTATTATAAACAACACAGTGATTCCTGGTGTTGGGGGTCGCAGTCTTATTAAAGTCGTTAGATATGAAGCTATTAAGCTTACTTCTAATCGATGAAACATATATTAATCATGGCGGTGAGTTGTAAAAGCCACAGTTAAATGCTACTGGCCGGCTCGCCAAACCCTTTCCAAGAAATCGTTCAAAAGGTACGCACTGGTGAAAGCTGTCACCTTCTGCATTGAGGAGCACTGTGGGTGGGGGGGGGGGGTGTAGATGATCGTGGGGGAGAGGGGGGGCGTGGGGGTGATCAGATGGTCGTGATGGTGCAGATGTGTGTGGTGGTGGTGGTGGTGGTGGTGGGGGGGGGGGGGGTGATAATAGTCGCGCTGGTTTAAATGCCGCGACTTGTGTGGTAATTCTACAGACACGTATAACGTATGGTTCTGCTGCCAGTCTCCGGCGATGGGAGTGACAGACGAAATATCCCTGATCCATACAAGAGCGAAGATTTCCTCCTCTCCATCCAGCGAAGCAACAGCACAGAGGCGGCAACCCATCAGTGAATCCTGTACAATCTCCACAGAACTTCAGCCATTGCACTCTTGAAAGTCGCGGACGATATCAGATTGTAGTGAGCAGTCCAGATACTGTTGTTTTTGTTTGTTTTGTCCACATCGACGCCATGACCACGTGATAAACCATGTGACAATCCTCTCCTGATGAATAACACGTGATGTTGTCTCTGACGTCACGCGAACAACGCTGATATATTCATGCGCGTCTCGTGTCTACATGTTGGCAATGACGCGCACGCCACAACGGTCGCCATGGAGATAACAATGGTTTATAAGGCCATTGTCGCCTGACGTCATTGTATCCGAGGCCAGTATTGTGACGTCATCGAACCCATGCCGTTGAGCGTTGGATCCTGAAAGTGACCTCCGCCGGGGACTTGAACGGGAACGGACACTCCCGGAGATATGAGACCTGAGGATCCAGACAAAACAGGATTAAATACTGGGCTCCATTTCGGAAAATGTCATCGGGTCACAGTCTACATAAAAATTGGCAAACAACGTACATACAGCACTTCAAGATTCACAGCTAGCTATTTAGAACACTCATCACATTATCAAATTTGATCCCTACTGAAAACAAACTATTCCAAGTTAAGATCATATAAACAGCGTAAGATGTAAGACCAACCAATTAAGACAATTTCCGAAATAAAGTTAATCAGACAATATGTAAAAACGGAAAATGTCAAGGATGAAGATGAATTTGTCGTCACGTGACCTACCTGTGGAGACGCCGTTGGAGGGGTGAGACATGTGACTCGGCATGCTGGAGACTCCACAGGGTTGTCTTGGGTAGCCGCTCAGTGACAGCGGGTCGTAGCTACGCGCAGAACCCGTCACGCAATCTGCATGGCAACAATAGGGGTAGAGTCAGTATCGGGGACGGTCATAGGGGAGAGGGGTCCAAACAACGAGGGAGAGGGTCATGGGGGAAGGGAGAGGGTCACGGACGGAGAGGGTTAGTGCGTGGAAGAAGGGTATTATTTGGCAACGCTGGCCCGGTAAACAGTATAATCGAAACATTTGAAGGACAGAAATTAACATGGTTTAGTTTACCCTTTTTTAATGTAATCATATACATATATTTGTCTTTGTCGGCCTAATGTGTGTATTAAATAACATCTGCTGAAAATATTTCATCTCTCCTCCTAATGTGAATATATATCGTGATAAAGCGAATATGAAAACATAGGTTATAGGCTATAGGTTAACGGCCGTTATATTGCCCACTTGGTTGTCGAGGACCACTAAGTGATCATTCCTTGCTCATGCGTACTGACCTTGGATCATACAGGAGTAGGATGAGTTGTTGGCTGACTGGAGGCAGGCGGGGTTGGGGGGCAGGTTATTGGACAGCGAGTAGGTTGGCATGGGCGGCAGGTTGCTGGAAACATACAGACGAACGAACCATAAATAAATGCTTATTCTTCCACAAACCAATAATAATAATATCGCCTGATAGGTCTAGCAGTCGAATGAAAGAGGACTGCCGCCGTCTTATTTGTGTAAAAATGGGGCAAAATATCAGGCGGCGTAGTCGTTATCCAAACCGCAGTCCGCTATAAGACCGAAATCTATCAATATTCCCTTGTGTCCGGTCTGCCATAGGATTCCGCATATAGACTTCGACGCGAGGGAATGAACAGCAAATATGACCATAATGCTCATTGCACTATCAGTGACACTCCGCCACCCATATAACCCCCAGCTTCATCTCCACCCCAACCTCCAAGCCCCATCCCCACCCCACCCCATCTCCTGCCGCCACTCCGAGTCATAAATATTCATGTACGACGTCAATCCATCTCACAAGTCGATAAGGTGGGGAGGCTTTCCACCGCATGTTACCTTGTTATGTCAACAAATCGATGGGCTGATGATACCAGTGCAATAACCCCATCAGGGGGTGATACCAGTGTAATTACCCCATCAGGGGGTGATACCAGTGCAATAACCCTATCAGGGTACAGTATAATAACCCCCAAAAGGGGGTGAAACATGTACAACAATAACACAGATAGAAATGAACACATAAACCTCATGTATATAGAAAATATAGAAAATAAAATTTCAAATGTCGTTTAATGCATGGTGCTAGGGCGGCCGGGGTACCTACTTGTATGAGTCTGCCATGGATCCAATGGGCTGGTGGAGGGAGGGGTACATGCTGTTGGGGAAGCTGCTGTTGATGGGGATACGGTTGCCGCCCGTCTCCACGTCACGACGTTGGTTCCGTAGCTTTTCTTCCCGTCGCCACTTCGCTCGGCGATTGGAAAACCATACCTGTAACCATGCGCCATGTTGTTACTCAGGGTATATAAAGATATGATGTACAATATAATGTTTCGGTCATTTAAAGATAATTTTGGTGAATAATTATACAGAGATTTGTCTATATATAGACCCCGGTATTAAAAATCATTGTTTTTTTTATAATAAAGATATTTCTATATTATAAGGGTTTTCATGCATCATATTATTGTATATTATAAACAAAGATATATATATAACTAGGTCCATAATAATTGGTTATCTTTGATAAGTGTATACATTGCCGGTAAATTTCGCCACCAACCCCAAACCAAAATGGGACTGTTATTTTATATGAAGAAAGTGGTACCAACATAAACAGATAAAACGTGTAAAATGATAGATATTGTCGCCTCGCTGCGGAGTGGTGTCTCTGTGACAGTGTCTTACCTGAATTCTGGCCTCGGGAAGGTCGAGTTTTTGAGCGAGCCTTTCGCGCGCAAAGACGTCTGGGTAATGCGTCTTCTCGAATTCTAAAGAGCAAGCGAAGCACGACCCATTTAAATATTGCTTGAACTTAATCAATTAAGTATTACATCGATAACAGTGCCACAAATTAACATGGATATAAAAGTTGGTTTTACATCTTCTTCTCGTTCATAAAGTGCAGAGGGTTCACACATCCCGCCCACTCCCACCAGGTCAACAACATGGGACTGTAGTAATCACCCCCTCATCCCTTCACCCCACGGGTGCATCCCACCCGCTCACCTCCATCGCTCGCTCCTCCCTCCTCACCCCCCCCCCCCCCCCTTCACCCTCACCACCGTTCCTTCCTTCCCCCACCAAGCCAACACTTCAGTTACGGCTCCGCGCAGGCACAGACACCCATCACCTTGATGACCACCTGTCAATTCTCGTGTCGTCCGAGAGTTCGCTGACCCGTGAGATCGGGAGCGTGGACACGGAACAACCTGCACGTCTGGCCACCGCACTCGTGCTTCATTCTCTCACTCCCCCACTACTCCGCTGGCGTACTTCTTCCAACTCACTTCCCTCTAATTCATAAATACAGTTGACCCGTGGCAGCAACTGTTCCCTCTTCCCTTCCCTACGACTTGCTTGGGATGGGGGGGGGGGGGGTGGATGCTTGCATCATTATGACCGGGGCACGATCGCAGCTATTGCGCTTCTTCATGCTGATTGGTCAATTATACTGCTATTAACGGCGCACTATTTGCTGCGGCAAAATAATGCCTAGGTGCGGTGTTACTACCAGGCAACTGTACATGAAATTGTGTTTTATAATGGAGCTCCTAGGATCTCTCCGCGTCTCTATAAGTAAACACACCTTTTTCGAGCTCCTCGATTTGTTGTGTGGTGAACGATGTTCTATTGCGTTGAAGCTTCCTTTTGAGTCGCATGCGCATCTGTTCATCTGTCTCTCCATTTTGCCGCGTGGCGGAGCCACTGTCACTACTTCCGGTTGAAACTAGAAGAAAAACAAAAAGATATTGAACGTCAAAAAGGACGAATGAAATATTTATTACTGCGATAATGACTTGTCATGACGTTAAAAAGGCATAAAATAGTCACAAGTAGTTGGTATATAAAAATATACCTACGTGACCTGTATTTGGAATTAGCCACACCGGGATGACACTGGTATACGCCACCAAAAAGCCGATATTTTCATATGGTACAGAGCAGGGGTGAGACACAATGGAAGGGGGAGTGGGGGTGGGGGGGGGTGACAGGTGAGGGGGCGAAAGCTGTCATCGCGTGACAGGACGCAGTTACCGGGGAGTGGTGGGGTGCGGGTGAGGGTGAGGGTGGGTGTGGGTGGAGGGTTTAACTGTCGCCACAAGTGGCCAGCGGGGGGAGTTGGGAGGGGGGGGGGGGGGGAGGGGGCGCCCTGCCCATGACACACACCCGATACGGGAACTAATGACCGAAAAATGGATGACCGACACGATACGAGCGAGTCATCTCGGTGATCGCTTAACGGAGTTGGTAGCGATGATACAGTGTGAGGGAAATACATTATGCAGCTGGGCTGTTGGAGAGACATTAGTGAGGTACAGACCAGGAGGCCGTGAAGCTCTACATGCTACCATGGTACAGGGACCAGGCTCCTTATAGTTCTCATTATTGACAACATGGATACTATTTCACAAGCTAGAAATTATGGCAATGCAAGTATTGAAGCGCAAGGAGGGATGCGCAGTCTTTTAATTTCAATTGATATTCGATTTGTATCCGCAAATTGATATGATGTTTACAGTGGGAAATTATTATCGATTTTAACTATTACACGGAGTCACGTGGTTCGTGAAAGTCTCGTCTGGTGCGAGATGTCGGCGTGGCCCACGCACGCCGCCGCGCGCCATTAAAAGCGGTAAATCTCGCGGAGAGTCGAGATTGTCGTTGTTATTCGCTGCCATCTTTACTCACGCTTCCTTGCCCTGTAGGAACCTTTTCTCTGAGGCACGCGGTCCCCGAGCGTCCCACCGTTGCCACCCTCACCCCACCTCCTGGGTTCCCACCCTGCCACCCTCACTCCACCTCTTGGCTCCATCCACGTCTTCCTCCACCCGCGCGAGAACTCTCCACCCGCTCTCCACACCCGCCCTCTCCCGACAGCCCCCCCCCCCCCACCGCCAACTGGACCGATCCCTGGTTCCCCCCCCCCAGTCCAACAAGTTTGCTACAGGCACGATCGCCTTCCGCGTGAGTAGGCGGCCACCCTCCCGCATCAAGGCTGGGGGGAGGGGGGAGGGGAAGGGGGGGGAGCAAGATTGGGTGCGACGGTAAAATTGTACCTATGAGGACTAACTCCACCCTCCAGCCTCCCCCCCCCCCCCTACCCGCCTCCCCCTCACCCGGAGAGCCAGGAGAATATCAACCGAACGATGAGCACTAATTTTGAAAAATCTCGGGCAGGGACGCGACATAATGACCCCCCCCCCCCCCCCCCCCCACTCCACCCATCCCTCTCTCCGTCTCCGCAGCCGTGCTGCCCCCCTCCTCTGGTTGTGGCAACCCCTACCCCCCCCCCTCCCCCCCATCTCCCTTCTCGGGTTGTAGGACCCTCGCCCTCCAGCCGTCCGTCTTGCTGACATGCGACCTTTGTACGCCCGGATATGACGTATTCAGTACGCACACCACTAACCCGGTAACGGGGACCCCATCGCTCTATTTGTCTCGCACCTCCGACTCGTAAATCTCTCACCAATATCACACAAAAAAAGAAGAAGCCGCAGAAAACCAGCCCGACCCAAAGACTACAGCCCACTTGAAGACTTCTGTAATAACGGAGGCTCCAGAGAATGTTTGATGGTGATTACAGGGTCTCCGACTACCCCCGCACCCCTCCTCCCCACCACACCAACCCGACTCCTCCCTCCTCCAAAAGCAAAATCAGGTTGTTTTCCTTCTTCACTATGGCACAAAGCTGCAGTCGCCACCCCCGCGCCGTATTCCCGCTAGAGGGTTATGGAATGTCAACCGCTACACAATTACAAGGCGACCTAGCCCGAGTGTCTTGACGCGCTGGCCCGCAGCGCGCTATGCTACCTCGTACTACTCTGCTACGGTATCTCCGCGGCAGTTGTCATATCCTCCACTCCCCCCCCCCGCCCCCCCACAGCGTCCGTATATAGCCTCGGTCTCGTGTAGCCGAGAGAAGGGGACGGGACGGGACGAGAGTCGCATTGGTTGTGTCTTCCGGTGTAAACACGACAGTCTTTTTGACCAGTGACTGCCGCTGTCCAGTGCCGGGGATTGGAAAGAGAGGGAGGGAGGGAGGGAAGGAGGGGCGGTGAGTGAGTGGAAGAGGTGTTAGCGCTCAGTGCTTGTGTCTGGGGTGATGGATTTTCATTCAGGGCCCATCACTAGAGAGAGCGTAGGATTTCTATGGCTCAGGCGACGGGCGTCACGTGATAATTTGCGAACCGTGTTCCGTGCGAGCCCCGGAGGCGGCGCAGCAAACACTGAGCGCACGCCTGATTGGCTCTCCATTTGTCTCCTGGCAACCACGCGCCAAGTGACTGCATTGATCGTCGCCAATTAAGCCGCAAACATCAAAGTGAGACGTCTCTATAGCAATGTTATATAGTCTACCGGGCGGGTGGGAGAGGGGGGTTAGGGTGTCCGCTTCTGCACCCCACCCCTACCACGTACCCCCTGCTCTCTCCGCTTTTGCCATATTCCCAAATCTCGCTCCCCCTCCACAGTTCCATGATTAGATCCCTCCCACCCACCCATTCCCGAGTATAGTTGTCCTTCGGGGTAAGTGATAATACGTCTCTTTGCTGTGGGCATGCACCTCTGTGCCCACCCCCGCCCCCCCCCCCCTCCCCCGTCCGGTCTCAGCTCCCCCTCTCCCCGCTCACCCATACCCCCCCTCACCCATGGCCTTCATGGCCTCGCATTCGTAACGAGAACGGCGCGGAATGAGAGCAGACGACATTTCGCAACAAACAAAAACGTCTGCCGCAAAAGCGCGCGAGAAACACGACACACGGGGGCGCTGCAGTCGAACGCAGTCGAATCGTGATGGACGTGTTTCAGATTTCCATACACGTAATCGATTGCTGTGTAGGCCTGATTATACACTGAATGGGACTTATAAGAGATCAGAGAGGCTGGTAAGTGTCCTTGTTGGGGAGGGGCTCAACGACCTTGGCAGGGGTGGGCGGGGAGGGGGGTTAGGGCTACATAGCCGCCGGGGAAGGCGGTGGGATGGGGGATGGGAGGGGGGGAGGGGGTATAGAGATGGATGATCTGTATAGAAGATTCTACAAACCCACTGAGACAGTAATCACCGGCAGTGCTCAACCCTTCACCATTGAGACCCTGTTTAATCAAGGAATAATGCATTTCACCAGCATCTATAAGCTGCAACAGAGGAAAGGTCTCCTTGAAATCCATAAAACTGGAGAGTCGAGACCGAGAGAGGAAGACGCACATACCATGTAATAACAGAAGCACTATTCTCCAGCAGATATTATGTATT
>OZ025261.1:31163321-31189038 GCA_964019135.1 Arenicola marina
GCAACATAACCATCTACAGTATGGTCAGCAACATAACCATCTACAGCATGGTCATCCACATAACCACCTACAACTTGGCCAGCAACATAACCATCTACAGCATGGCCAGCCACATAACCATCTACATCATGGCCAGCCACATAACCATCTACAGCATGGCCAGCCACATAACCATCTACATCATGGTCAGCCACATAACCATCTACAGCATGGCCAGCCACATAACCATCTACAGCATGACCAGCCACATAACCATCTACACCAAGGCCATTCACGTACCCAGCATAACATACACACATAGACATAACCCCCCCCCCCCCAACCACGCAGGTCACTGACATCGCCCTCACCCCTCCCTCCGCACCACCATCCATCATCAGATAAGGCAAGGCAAGACGGAGAGCGAACGAGAACGAGAGAGCGACAGAAAGCGAGCAGATTGAGAAAAAGAGAGACACAATCTTCCGCTTTGTCATCTCGGATGCTCTTGGCCGGAAACAATATCCTGGTTGTGACGTAACCCGCCAGACACAATTTCCTGCCTGTGACGTCAGATTCCGGACACAATATCCTGGCTGTGACGTCAGACGCCAGACACAATATCCTGGCTGTGACGTCAGACGCCAGACACAATATTCTGGCTATGACTTCATACGTCAGACACAATATCCTGGCTGTGACGTCAGACGCCAGACACAATATCCTGGCTGTGACGTCAGACGCCAGACACAATATTCTGGCTATGACGTCAGACACAATATCCTGGTTGTGACGTCAGAAACAATAACATGGTTGTGACGTCAAATACAATATCCTGGCTGTGACGTCAGACGCCAGACACAATATCCTGGCTGTGACGTCAGACGCCAGACACAATATCCTGGCTGTGACGTCAGACGCCAGACACAATATCCTGGCCGTGGCGTCAGACGCCAGACACAATATTCTGGCTATGACTTCATACGTCAGACACAATATCCTGGCTGTGACGTCAGACGCCAGACACAATATCCTGGCTGTGACGTCAGAAACAATAACATGGTTGTGACGTCAAATACAATATCCTGGCTGTGACGTCAGACGCCAGACACAATATCCTGGCTGTGACGTCAGACGCCAGACACAATATCCTGGCTGTGACGTCAGACGCCAGACACAATATCCTGGCCGTGGCGTCAGACGCCAGACACAATATTCTGGCTATGACTTCATACGTCAGACACAATATCCTGGCTGTGACGTCAGACGCCAGACACAATATCCTGGCTGTGACGTCAGACGCCAGACACAATATTCTGGCTATGACGTCAGACACAATATCCTGGTTGTGACGTCAGAAACAATAACATGGTTGTGACGTCAAATACAATCTCCTGGCTGTGACGTCAGACGCCAGACACAATATCCTGGCTGTGACGTCAGACACGACGCTGGTTAACCTGAGAATGATAACGTCCACAAAAAGTCGTACGCCACGTCGTTCGTCACATTGACGACAATAAAGCTGTTTCTCTCTGCCAGGTGACAATAACATGCGGATCGTCAACGAGGAATTGTGTTTAACGGAGGGCGGGGCGAGGAATGCGGGGGGTGCGGGGGGGGGGGGGGTGCGTGGCCTGCTGCCCATTTACAATGGATACCAAACATAATGCAAAATAATGGAAAATAATAGCAAATATCACATATGTAAATAATAGAAAATAAAAACAAAATTGGACGCCATTTTTGTTCTGCAGCCAGGCCGGCTGCTGTTTATGATGGGCTCGACGAAAAATAAGTCTCACCGCCATCCTCATGGCAACGGGGGAGTGGCGTAATGATCCCACACCAGGCGGCCTGAATAGAAGGTTCGGGGGGGGGGGGGGGGAGGCAGGGGAAGGGGAAAAGTATCACTGCAGTCATGAACGAGCCAGACGGCTATCCGGCCACAGAAATGACAGCTGCCAGCGACCCGAAGGGCACTCACCATCCGGGTGTTTTTCAACAAGCGCGGCGGCCACGGTGCGTCCATGCCGCGGTTAACAAAAAGAAAAAACATTACCTCGCGCACACACTTAGTCCGAGAAATCCAATTGGCGCAATGATGAGGAGGGGCGATAAAAGGGGGGTTTTGGGGCGCCATAGCGTCATGCCGGCTTGCAATAACCGGAAGTACCCTTCTGCCAGCTGGGGGGCCACCTGTCGCTGGCGTGTCGCTATTGGTGACAGTCGCGGCGATGTGTCTGGCGTATCTCAAGGTCCGTGACATAACGAGACATATAACAGGCGAAAAAATAACATCCCAATTGGTGACTGGTAATTTCGGGTGAGTTTTCACTCGTGATTACAACGTTCAATTAGCACCAATTATCCATTAAAGAGGTTTAGCCTTCACGCGCGAAAAAGTGGCATAAAATGACAACATTTTATTTCCCATTATCCTTAATATAATAATTATTATCATTATTATTATTATTATTATTTGTCAAGGCTTATTTGTCTGCCGGCCAGACCTGTCGCAGCATTCATCTAGTCTCACTGACACAACCCTTCACGGTGACATTTACGACACCTTAAGGTGAGCCAACCCCGTGTCCCTCTTCAGCAAAGAGCATGACGTCTTTTCACAAGAGGCTACAGTATGTCCTAGACACACCATGAACATCATTTTTAGCAAAGAGCACGTTTGTTACAAGAGTCAACGTCCTAGATACACCAATTAACATCATCTTTAGCAGGGAGCACGGCGTTTATTACAAGAGTCAACGTCCTAGATACACCAATTAACATCATCTTTAGCAAAGAGCACGGCGTTTATTACAAGAGTCAACGTCCTAGATACACCAATTAACATCATCTTTAGCAAAGAGCACGGCGTTTATTACAAGAGTCAACGTCCTAGATACACCAATTAACATCATCTTTAGCAAAGAGCACGGCGTTTATTACAAGAGTCAACGTCCTAGATACACCAATTAACATCATTTTTAGCAAAGAGCACGGCGTTTATTACAAGAGTCAACGTCCTAGATACACCAATTAACATCATTTTTAGCAAAGAGCACGGCGTTTATTACAAGAGTCAACGTCCTAGATACACCAATTAACATCATCTTTAGCAAAGAGCACGATATTTATGACACGGGTTAACGTCCTAGACACACGAATAAATGCCATCTTTAGCAAAGAGCACGGCGTTTATTACAAGAGTCAATGTCTTAGACTAGACTCATCAATAAACGCCACGGCATGGCATAACGTGCAAAGGTGTTATTACTACATAAAAAAAGAGGTAAATATGTCGTCTGTATTTATGAAGCATCTGGCGAGACGAAAAACAAACGTCGATTACCTGAGATTCAACAAAACAGGAGGGCTCATTCTGAGAAACACCTGAAACGCGCAGACATATTTTAAACGTTTTGCAGGCGGGTCGAACAGGTACCCCGGTAGTCCGGTAGCCCGGTACGTCGATACCCCGGCATCCCGATACCCCGGCACACAGGTGCCCCGGTACGCCGGTGTCCCGATACCCCGATATCCCGGAACCCCGATACGCCGCAACTCGGCGGCCGATAACCCGGTACGCCGGTGTCCCGGTACGCCGGTGTCCCGACACCTCGGTACGCCGGTATCCCGGTCCCCCGGTACACAGGTGCCCCGGTACGCCGGTGTCCCGATACCCCGGTACGCCGGTATCCAGGTCCCCCCGTACGCCGCAACGCGGTGGCTCGGAGAGGAGGTATCGATACAAGGCGAAAGGGTCAGCCGATCACCACCCTTTGTCCCTTATCGATCCCGGTACAGCGATCCCAGCACGTTCACGTGACAGTCTGGCCCCTGGGATGACGAGGATAGGGCGTTAGGGGATCGTAGGGCCAATGGCAGAGGCAGGGGCGGTGGGCAGGGGCGGGTGGCAGGGCCGGGGCCAGGGGCAGGGGCGGGGTACAGGGGAAGGGGTTCAGGGGCGGGGGGCAGGGGAGGGGTACAGGGGAAGGGGTTCAGGGGCGGGGGGCAGGGGCAGAGGCGGGGGCCGGGAGTGGTGGCCAGGGCCAGGGCCGCGGGGCGAGGGCCAGGGCCGCGGGGCGCGGGGCGAGGGCCAGGGCCGCGGGGCCAGGGCCGCGGGGCCAGGGCCGCGGGGCTTGGGACGGGGCGAGGGTCATGATTTGAACACAGCCTCTGGGAGGGTTGGTTATTGCACGAATTTCGCGAAATCAATGACAGTGAGAGATATAGATTGATTGAGAGAGAGAGGAGAGGAGGTTGTATCAATGGTCTCTCATAGTTCCTAAAGACTAAGGGGTTGTATCAAGGGTCTCTTATAGTCTCTAAAGACTAAGGGGTTGTATCAAGGGTCTCACACAGTCGTTAAAGCCTCAGGGGTTGTATCAAGGATCTCTGATAGTCCCTAAAGACTAAGGGGTTGTATCAAGGGTCTCACACAGTCGTTAAAGCCTCAGGGGTTGTATCAAGGATCTCTGATAGTCCCTAAAGACTCAGGGGTTGTATCAAGGGTCTCTCATAGTCCCTAAAGACTCAGGGGTTGTATCAAGGGTCTCTCATAGTCCCTAAAGACTCAGGGGTTGTATCAAGGGTCTCTCATAGTCCCTAAAGATTCAGTGGTTGTATCAATGGTCTTTCACAGTCCCTACAGACTCAGGGTTTGTATCAAGGGTCTCTCATAGTCCCTAAAGACTCAGGGGTTGTATCAAGGGTCTCTCATAGTCCCTAAAGACTCAGGGGTTGTATCAAGGGTCTCTCATAGTCCCTAAAGACTCAGGGGTTGTATCAAGGGTCTCTCATAGTCCCTAAAGACTCAGGGGTTGTATCAAGGGTCTCTCATAGTCCCTAAAGACTCAGGGGTTGTATCAAGGGTCTCTCATAGTCCCTACAGACTCAGGGGTTGTATCAAGGGTCTCTCATAGTCCCTAAAGACTAAGGGGTTGTATCAATGGTCTGACACAGTCTCTAACGACTCATGAGTTGTATCAATGGTCTGACACAGTCTCTAACGACTCATGAGTTGTATCAATGGTCTGACACAGTCTCTAACGACTCATGAGTTGTATCAATGGTCTGACACAGTCTCTAACGACTCATGAGTTGTATCAATGGTCTGACACAGTCTCTAACGACTCATGAGTTGTATCAATGATCTGACACAGTCTCTAACGACTCATGAGTTGTATCAATGGTCTGACACAGTCTCTAACGACTCATGAGTTGTATCAATGGTCTGACACAGTCTCTAACGACTCATGAGTTGTATCAATGGTCTGACACAGTCTCTAACGACTCATGAGTTGTATCAATGGTCTGACACAGTCTCTAACGACTCATGAGTTGTATCAATGGTCTTTCACAGTCCCTAAAGACTCAGGGGTTGTATCAAGGGTCTCTCATAGTCCCTAAAGACTCAGGGGTTGTATCAATGGTCTTTCACAGTCCCTACAGACTCAGGGGTTGTATCAAGGGTCTCTCATAGTCCCTAAAGATTCAGTGGTTGTATCAATGGTCTTTCACAGTCCCTACAGACTCAGGGGTTGTATCAAGGGTCTCTCATAGTCCCTAAAGATTCAGTGGTTGTATCAAGGGTCTCTCATAGTCCCTACAGATTCATGAGTTGTATCAATGGTCTGACACAGTCCCTAAAGATTCAGTGGTTGTATCAATGGTCTTTCACAGTCCCTGAAGACTCAGGGGTTGTATCAAGGGTCTCTCATAGTCCCTAAAGACTCAGGGGTTGTATCAATGGTCTTTCACAGTCCCTACAGACTCAGGGGTTGTATCAAGGGTCTCTCATAGTCCCTAAAGACTCAGGGGTTGTATCAATGGTCTTTCACAGTCCCTACAGACTCAGGGGTTTTATCAAGGGTCTCTCATAGTCCCTAAAGATTCAGTGGTTGTATCAAGGGTCTCTCATAGTCCCTACAGACTCATGAGTTGTATCAATGGTCTGACACAGTCCCTAAAGATTCAGTGGTTGTATCAATGGTCTTTCACAGTCCCTGAAGACTCAGGGGTTGTATCAAGGGTCTCTCATAGTCCCTAAAGACTCAGGGGTTGTATCAATGGTCTTTCACAGTCCCTACAGACTCAGGGGTTGTATCAAGGGTCTCTCATAGTCCCTAAAGACTCAGGGGTTGTATCAATGGTCTTTCACAGTCCCTACAGACTCAGGGGTTGTATCAATGGTCTTTCATAGTCCCTAAAGACTCAGGGGTTGTATCAATGGTCTTTCACAGTCCCTACAGACTCAGGGGTTGTATCAAGGGTCTCTCATAGTCCCTAAAGACTCAGGGGTTGTATCAATGGTCTTTCACAGTCCCTACAGACTCAGGGGTTGTATCAAGGGTCTTTCACAGTCCCTAAAGACTCAGTGGTTGTATCAAGGGTCTTTCACAGTCCCTACAGACTCAGGGGTTGTATCAAGGGTCTCTCATAGTCCCTAAAGATTCAGGGGTTGTATCAATGGTCTTTCACAGTCCCTAAAGACTCAGGGGTTGTATCAAGGGTCTCTCATAGTCCCTAAAGATTCAGTGGTTGTATCAATGGTCTTTCACAGTCCCTACAGACTCAGGGGTTGTATCAAGGGTCTCTCATAGTCCCTAAAGACTCAGGGGTTGTATCAAGGGTCTCACATAGTCCCTAAAGACTCAGTGGTTGTATCAAGGGTCTCTCACAGTCCCTAAAGACTCATGAGTTGTATCAATGGTCTGACACAGTCTCTAACGACTCATGAGTTGTATCAATGGTCTCTCATAGTCCCTAAAGACTCAGGGGTTGTATCAAGGGTCTCTCATAGTCCCTAAAGATTCAGGGGTTGTATCAAGGGTATCTCACAGTCCCTAAAGACTCAGGGTTTGTATCAAAGGTCTCTCATAGTCCCTAAAGACTCATGAGTTGTATCAATGGCCTGACACAGTCTCTAACGACTCATGAGTTGTATCAAGGGTCTCACACAGTCCCTAAAGACATAGGGGTTGTATCAAGGGTCTCTCATAGTCCCTAAAGATTCAGGGGTTGTATCAATGGTCTTTCACAGTCCCTAAAGATTCAGGGTTTGTATCAAGGGTCTCTCATAGTCCCTAAAGACTCAGGGGTTGTATCAATGGTCTTTCACAGTCCCTACAGACTCAGGGGTTGTATCAAGGGTCTCTCATAGTCCCTAAAGACTCAGGGGTTGTATCAATGGTCTTTCACAGTCCCTACAGATTCAGGGTTTGTATCAAGGGTCTCTCATAGTCCCTACAGACTCAGGGTTTGTATCAAGGGTCTCTCATAGTCCCTAAAGACTCAGGGGTTGTATCAATGGTCTTTCACAGTCCCTACAGACTCAGGGGTTGTATCAAGGGTCTCTCATAGTCCCTAAAGACTCAGGGGTTGTATCAATGGTCTTTCACAGTCCCTACAGACTCAGGGTTTGTATCAAGGGTCTCTCATAGTCCCTAAAGACTCAGGGGTTGTATCAAGGGTCTCTCATAGTCCCTAAAGACTCAGGGGTTGTATCAAGGGTCTCTCATAGTCCCTAAAGACTCAGGGGTTGTATCAAGGGTCTCTCATAGTCCCTAAAGACTCAGGGGTTGTATCAAGGGTCTCTCATAGTCCCTACAGACTCAGGGGTTGTATCAAGGGTCTCTCATAGTCCCTAAAGACTAAGGGGTTGTATCAATGGTCTGACACAGTCTCTAACGACTCATGAGTTGTATCAATGGTCTGACACAGTCTCTAACGACTCATGAGTTGTATCAATGGTCTGACACAGTCTCTAACGACTCATGAGTTGTATCAATGGTCTGACACAGTCTCTAACGACTCATGAGTTGTATCAATGGTCTGACACAGTCTCTAACGACTCATGAGTTGTATCAATGATCTGACACAGTCTCTAACGACTCATGAGTTGTATCAATGGTCTGACACAGTCTCTAACGACTCATGAGTTGTATCAATGGTCTGACACAGTCTCTAACGACTCATGAGTTGTATCAATGGTCTGACACAGTCTCTAACGACTCATGAGTTGTATCAATGGTCTGACACAGTCTCTAACGACTCATGAGTTGTATCAATGGTCTTTCACAGTCCCTAAAGACTCAGGGGTTGTATCAAGGGTCTCTCATAGTCCCTAAAGACTCAGGGGTTGTATCAATGGTCTTTCACAGTCCCTACAGACTCAGGGGTTGTATCAAGGGTCTCTCATAGTCCCTAAAGATTCAGTGGTTGTATCAATGGTCTTTCACAGTCCCTACAGACTCAGGGGTTGTATCAAGGGTCTCTCATAGTCCCTAAAGATTCAGTGGTTGTATCAAGGGTCTCTCATAGTCCCTACAGATTCATGAGTTGTATCAATGGTCTGACACAGTCCCTAAAGATTCAGTGGTTGTATCAATGGTCTTTCACAGTCCCTGAAGACTCAGGGGTTGTATCAAGGGTCTCTCATAGTCCCTAAAGACTCAGGGGTTGTATCAATGGTCTTTCACAGTCCCTACAGACTCAGGGGTTGTATCAAGGGTCTCTCATAGTCCCTAAAGACTCAGGGGTTGTATCAATGGTCTTTCACAGTCCCTACAGACTCAGGGGTTTTATCAAGGGTCTCTCATAGTCCCTAAAGATTCAGTGGTTGTATCAAGGGTCTCTCATAGTCCCTACAGACTCATGAGTTGTATCAATGGTCTGACACAGTCCCTAAAGATTCAGTGGTTGTATCAATGGTCTTTCACAGTCCCTGAAGACTCAGGGGTTGTATCAAGGGTCTCTCATAGTCCCTAAAGACTCAGGGGTTGTATCAATGGTCTTTCACAGTCCCTACAGACTCAGGGGTTGTATCAAGGGTCTCTCATAGTCCCTAAAGACTCAGGGGTTGTATCAATGGTCTTTCACAGTCCCTACAGACTCAGGGGTTGTATCAAGGGTCTCTCATAGTCCCTAAAGACTCAGGGGTTGTATCAATGGTCTTTCACAGTCCCTACAGACTCAGGGGTTGTATCAAGGGTCTCTCATAGTCCCTAAAGACTCAGGGGTTGTATCAATGGTCTTTCACAGTCCCTACAGACTCAGGGGTTGTATCAAGGGTCTTTCACAGTCCCTAAAGACTCAGTGGTTGTATCAAGGGTCTTTCACAGTCCCTACAGACTCAGGGGTTGTATCAAGGGTCTCTCATAGTCCCTAAAGATTCAGGGGTTGTATCAATGGTCTTTCACAGTCCCTAAAGACTCAGGGGTTGTATCAAGGGTCTCTCATAGTCCCTAAAGATTCAGTGGTTGTATCAATGGTCTTTCACAGTCCCTACAGACTCAGGGGTTGTATCAAGGGTCTCTCATAGTCCCTAAAGACTCAGGGGTTGTATCAAGGGTCTCACATAGTCCCTAAAGACTCAGTGGTTGTATCAAGGGTCTCTCACAGTCCCTAAAGACTCATGAGTTGTATCAATGGTCTGACACAGTCTCTAACGACTCATGAGTTGTATCAATGGTCTCTCATAGTCCCTAAAGACTCAGGGGTTGTATCAAGGGTCTCTCATAGTCCCTAAAGATTCAGGGGTTGTATCAAGGGTATCTCACAGTCCCTAAAGACTCAGGGTTTGTATCAAAGGTCTCTCATAGTCCCTAAAGACTCATGAGTTGTATCAATGGCCTGACACAGTCTCTAACGACTCATGAGTTGTATCAAGGGTCTCACACAGTCCCTAAAGACATAGGGGTTGTATCAAGGGTCTCTCATAGTCCCTAAAGATTCAGGGGTTGTATCAATGGTCTTTCACAGTCCCTAAAGATTCAGGGTTTGTATCAAGGGTCTCTCATAGTCCCTAAAGACTCAGGGGTTGTATCAATGGTCTTTCACAGTCCCTACAGACTCAGGGGTTGTATCAAGGGTCTCTCATAGTCCCTAAAGACTCAGGGGTTGTATCAATGGTCTTTCACAGTCCCTACAGATTCAGGGTTTGTATCAAGGGTCTCTCATAGTCCCTACAGACTCAGGGTTTGTATCAAGGGTCTCTCATAGTCCCTAAAGACTCAGGGGTTGTATCAATGGTCTTTCACAGTCCCTACAGACTCAGGGGTTGTATCAAGGGTCTCTCATAGTCCCTAAAGACTCAGGGGTTGTATCAATGGTCTTTCACAGTCCCTACAGACTCAGGGTTTGTATCAAGGGTCTCTCATAGTCCCTAAAGACTCAGGGGTTGTATCAAGGGTCTCTCATAGTCCCTAAAGACTCAGGGGTTGTATCAAGGGTCTCTCATAGTCCCTAAAGACTCAGGGGTTGTATCAAGGGTCTCTCATAGTCCCTAAAGACTCAGGGGTTGTATCAAGGGTCTCTCATAGTCCCTAAAGACTCAGGGGTTGTATCAAGGGTCTCTCATAGTCCCTAAAGACTCAGGGGTTGTATCAAGGGTCTCTCATAGTCCCTACAGACTCAGGGGTTGTATCAAGGGTCTCTCATAGTCCCTAAAGACTAAGGGGTTGTATCAATGGTCTGACACAGTCTCTAACGACTCATGAGTTGTATCAATGGTCTGACACAGTCTCTAACGACTCATGAGTTGTATCAATGGTCTGACACAGTCTCTAACGACTCATGAGTTGTATCAATGGTCTGACACAGTCTCTAACGACTCATGAGTTGTATCAATGGTCTGACACAGTCTCTAACGACTCATGAGTTGTATCAATGGTCTGACACAGTCTCTAACGACTCATGAGTTGTATCAATGGTCTGACACAGTCTCTAACGACTCATGAGTTGTATCAATGGTCTGACACAGTCTCTAACGACTCATGAGTTGTATCAATGGTCTGACACAGTCTCTAACGACTCATGAGTTGTATCAATGGTCTGACACAGTCTCTAACGACTCATGAGTTGTATCAATGGTCTTTCACAGTCCCTAAAGACTCAGGGGTTGTATCAAGGGTCTCTCATAGTCCCTAAAGACTCAGGGGTTGTATCAATGGTCTTTCACAGTCCCTACAGACTCAGGGGTTGTATCAAGGGTCTCTCATAGTCCCTAAAGATTCAGTGGTTGTATCAATGGTCTTTCACAGTCCCTACAGACTCAGGGGTTGTATCAAGGGTCTCTCATAGTCCCTAAAGATTCAGTGGTTGTATCAAGGGTCTCTCATAGTCCCTACAGATTCATGAGTTGTATCAATGGTCTGACACAGTCCCTAAAGATTCAGTGGTTGTATCAATGGTCTTTCACAGTCCCTGAAGACTCAGGGGTTGTATCAAGGGTCTCTCATAGTCCCTAAAGACTCAGGGGTTGTATCAATGGTCTTTCACAGTCCCTACAGACTCAGGGGTTGTATCAAGGGTCTCTCATAGTCCCTAAAGACTCAGGGGTTGTATCAATGGTCTTTCACAGTCCCTACAGACTCAGGGGTTGTATCAAGGGTCTCTCATAGTCCCTAAAGATTCAGTGGTTGTATCAAGGGTCTCTCATAGTCCCTACAGACTCATGAGTTGTATCAATGGTCTGACACAGTCCCTAAAGATTCAGGGGTTGTATCAATGGTCTTTCACAGTCCCTAAAGATTCAGGGTTTGTATCAAGGGTCTCTCATAGTCCCTAAAGACTCAGGGGTTGTATCAATGGTCTTTCACAGTCCCTACAGACTCAGGGGTTGTATCAAGGGTCTCTCATAGTCCCTAAAGACTCAGGGGTTGTATCAATGGTCTTTCACAGTCCCTACAGATTCAGGGTTTGTATCAAGGGTCTCTCATAGTCCCTACAGACTCAGGGTTTGTATCAATGGTCTTTCACAGTCCCTACAGACTCAGGGGTTGTATCAAGGGTCTTTCACAGTCCCTAAAGACTCAGTGGTTGTATCAAGGGTCTTTCACAGTCCCTACAGACTCAGGGGTTGTATCAAGGGTCTCTCATAGTCCCTAAAGATTCAGGGGTTGTATCAATGGTCTTTCACAGTCCCTAAAGACTCAGGGGTTGTATCTAGGGTCTCTTATAGTCCCTAAAGATTCAGTGGTTGTATCAATGGTCTTTCACAGTCCCTACAGACTCAGGGGTTGTATCAAGGGTCTCTCATAGTCCCTAAAGACTCAGGGGTTGTATCAAGGGTCTCACATAGTCCCTAAAGACTCAGTGGTTGTATCAAGGGTCTCTCACAGTCCCTAAAGACTCATGAGTTGTATCAATGGTCTGACACAGTCTCTAACGACTCATGAGTTGTATCAAGGGTCTCACACAGTCCCTAAAGACTCAGGGGTTGTATCAAGGGTCTCTCATAGTCCCTAAAGATTCAGGGGTTGTATCAATGGTCTTTCACAGTCCCTAAAGATTCAGGGTTTGTATCAAGGGTCTCTCATAGTCCCTAAAGACTCAGGGGTTGTATCAATGGTCTTTCACAGTCCCTACAGACTCAGGGGTTGTATCAAGGGTCTCTCATAGTCCCTAAAGACTCAGGGGTTGTATCAATGGTCTTTCACAGTCCCTACAGACTCAGGGGTTGTATCAAGGGTCTTTCACAGTCCCTAAAGACTCAGTGGTTGTATCAAGGGTCTTTCACAGTCCCTACAGACTCAGGGGTTGTATCAAGGGTCTCTCATAGTCCCTAAAGATTCAGGGGTTGTATCAATGGTCTTTCACAGTCCCTAAAGACTCAGGGGTTGTATCAAGGGTCTCTCATAGTCCCTAAAGATTCAGTGGTTGTATCAATGGTCTTTCACAGTCCCTACAGACTCAGGGGTTGTATCAAGGGTCTCTCATAGTCCCTAAAGACTCAGGGGTTGTATCAAGGGTCTCACATAGTCCCTAAAGACTCAGTGGTTGTATCAAGGGTCTCTCACAGTCCCTAAAGACTCATGAGTTGTATCAATGGTCTGACACAGTCTCTAACGACTCATGAGTTGTATCAAGGGTCTCTCATAGTCCCTAAAGATTCAGGGGTTGTATCAAGGGTATCTCACAGTCCCTAAAGACTCAGGGTTTGTATCAAAGGTCTCTCATAGTCCCTAAAGACTCATGAGTTGTATCAATGGCCTGACACAGTCTCTAACGACTCATGAGTTGTATCAAGGGTCTCACACAGTCCCTAAAGACTCAGGGGTTGTATCAAGGGTCTCTCATAGTCCCTAAAGATTCAGGGGTTGTATCAATGGTCTTTCACAGTCCCTAAAGATTCAGGGTTTGTATCAAGGGTCTCTCATAGTCCCTAAAGACTCAGGGGTTGTATCAATGGTCTTTCACAGTCCCTACAGACTCAGGGGTTGTATCAAGGGTCTCTCATAGTCCCTAAAGACTCAGGGGTTGTATCAATGGTCTTTCACAGTCCCTACAGATTCAGGGTTTGTATCAAGGGTCTCTCATAGTCCCTACAGACTCAGGGTTTGTATCAAGGGTCTCTCATAGTCCCTAAAGACTCAGGGGTTGTATCAATGGTCTTTCACAGTCCCTACAGACTCAGGGGTTGTATCAAGGGTCTCTCATAGTCCCTAAAGACTCAGGGGTTGCATCAATGGTCTTTCACAGTCCCTACAGACTCAGGGGTTGTATCAAGGGTCTCTCATAGTCCCTAAAGACTCAGGGGTTGTATCAATGGTCTTTCACAGTCCCTACAGACTCAGGGGTTGTATCAAGGGTCTCTCATAGTCCCTAAAGACTCAGGGGTTGTATCAATGGTCTTTCACAGTCCCTACAGACTCAGGGGTTGTATCAAGGGTCTCTCATAGTCCCTAAAGACTCAGGGGTTGTATCAATGGTCTTTCACAGTCCCTGAAGACTCAGGGGTTGTATCAAGGGTCTCTCATAGTCCCTAAAGACTCAGGGGTTGTATCAATGGTCTTTCACAGTCCCTACAGACTCAGGGGTTGTATCAATGGTCTTTCACAGTCCCTACAGACTCAGGGGTTGTATCAAGGGTCTCTCATAGTCCCTAAAGATTCAGTGGTTGTATCAAGGGTCTCTCATAGTCCCTAAAGACTCAGGGGTTGTATCAAGGGTCTCTCATAGTCCCTAAAGACTCAGGGGTTGTATCAATGGTCTTTCACAGTCCCTACAGACTCAGGGGTGGTATCAAGGGTCTCTCATAGTCCCTAAAGACTCAGGGGTTGTATCAATGGTCTTTCACAGTCCCTACAGACTCAGGGGTTGTATCAAGGGTCTCTCATAGTCCCTAAAGACTCAGGGGTTGTATCAATGGTCTTTCACAGTCCCTACAGACTCAGGGGTTGTATCAATGGTCTTTCACAGTCCCTACAGACTCAGGGGTTGTATCAAGGGTCTCTCATAGTCCCTAAAGATTCAGTGGTTGTATCAAGGGTCTCTCATAGTCCCTAAAGACTCAGGGGTTGTATCAAGGGTCTCTCATAGTCCCTAAAGACTCAGGGGTTGTATCAATGGTCTTTCACAGTCCCTACAGACTCAGGGGTTGTATCAAGGGTCTCTCATAGTCCCTAAAGACTCAGTGGTTGTATCAATGGTCTTTCACAGTCCCTACAGACTCAGGGGTTGTATCAAGGGTCTCTCATAGTCCCTAAAGATTCAGTGGTTGTATCAAGGGTCTCTCATAGTCCCTAAAGACTCAGGGGTTGTATCAAGGGTCTCTCATAGTCCCTAAAGACTCAGGGGTTGTATCAAGGGTCTCTCATAGTCCCTAAAGATTCAGTGGTTGTATCAATGGTCTTTCACAGTCCCTACAGACTCAGGGGTTGTATCAAGGGTCTCTCATAGTCCCTAAAGACTCAGGGGTTGTATCAAGGGTATCTCACAGTCCCTAAAGATTCGGGGGTTGTATCAATGGTCTGACCCAATGCCGAAAGACTCTGGGGTTGTATCAAGGGTCTGACCCAATGCCGAAAGACTCAGGGGTTGTATCAAGGGTCTCTCATAGTCCCTAAAGACTCAGGGGTTGTATCAAGGGTATCTCACAGTCCCTAAAGACTCAGGGGTTGTATCAAGGGTATCTCACAGTCCCTAAAGACTCAGGCGTTGTATCAAGGGTCTCTCATAGTCCCTAAAGACTCAGGGTTTGTATCAAGGGTATCTCACAGTCCCTAAAGACTCAGGGGTTGTATCAATGGTCTGGCCCAATGCCGAAAGACTCTGGGGTTGTATCAAGGGTCTGACCCAATGCCGAAAGACTCAGGGGTTGTATCAAGGGTCTCTCATAGTCCCTAAAGACTCAGGGGTTGTATCAAGGGTATCTCACAGTCCCTAAAGACTCAGGGGTTGTATCAAGGGTCTCTCACAGTCCCTAAAGATTCAGGGTTTGTATCAAGGGTCTCTCATAGTCCCTAAAGACTCAGGGGTTGTATCAATGGTCTTTCACAGTCCCTACAGACTCAGGGGTTGTATCAAGGGTATCTCACAGTCCCTAAAGACTCAGGGGTTGTATCAATGGTCTGACCCAATGCCGAAAGACTCTGGGGTTGTATCAAGGGTCTGACCCAATGCCGAAAGACTCAGGGGTTGTATCAAGGGTCTCTCATAGTCCCTAAAGATTCAGTGGTTGTATCAATGGTCTTTCACAGTCCCTACAGACTCAGGGGTTGTATCAATGGTCTTTCACAGTCCCTAAAGATTCAGGGTTTGTATCAAGGGTCTCTCATAGTCCCTAAAGACTCAGGGGTTGTATCAATGGTCTTTCACAGTCCCTACAGACTCAGGGGTTGTATCAAGGGTCTCTCATAGTCCCTAAAGACTCAGGGGTTGTATCAATGGTCTTTCACAGTCCCTACAGATTCAGGGTTTGTATCAAGGGTCTCTCATAGTCCCTACAGACTCAGGGTTTGCATCAAGGGTCTCTCATAGTCCCTAAAGACTCAGGGGTTGTATCAATGGTCTTTCACAGTCCCTACAGACTCAGGGGTTGTATCAAGGGTCTCTCATAGTCCCTAAAGACTCAGGGGTTGCATCAATGGTCTTTCACAGTCCCTACAGACTCAGGGGTTGTATCAAGGGTCTCTCATAGTCCCTAAAGACTCAGGGGTTGTATCAATGGTCTTTCACAGTCCCTACAGACTCAGGGGTTGTATCAAGGGTCTCTCATAGTCCCTAAAGACTCAGGGGTTGTATCAATGGTCTTTCACAGTCCCTACAGACTCAGGGGTTGTATCAAGGGTCTCTCATAGTCCCTAAAGACTCAGGGGTTGTATCAATGGTCTTTCACAGTCCCTGAAGACTCAGGGGTTGTATCAAGGGTCTCTCATAGTCCCTAAAGACTCAGGGGTTGTATCAATGGTCTTTCACAGTCCCTACAGACTCAGGGGTTGTATCAATGGTCTTTCACAGTCCCTACAGACTCAGGGGTTGTATCAAGGGTCTCTCATAGTCCCTAAAGATTCAGTGGTTGTATCAAGGGTCTCTCATAGTCCCTAAAGATTCAGGGGTTGTATCAAGGGTCTCTCATAGTCCCTAAAGACTCAGGGGTTGTATCAATGGTCTTTCACAGTCCCTACAGACTCAGGGGTTGTATCAAGGGTCTCTCATAGTCCCTAAAGACTCAGTGGTTGTATCAATGGTCTTTCACAGTCCCTACAGACTCAGGGGTTGTATCAAGAGTCTCTCATAGTCCCTAAAGACTCAGGGGTTGTATCAATGGTCTTTCACAGTCCCTACAGACTCAGGGGTTGTATCAAGGGTCTCTCATAGTCCCTAAAGACTCAGGGGTTGTATCAATGGTCTTTCACAGTCCCTACAGACTCAGGGGTTGTATCAATGGTCTTTCACAGTCCCTACAGACTCAGGGGTTATATCAAGGGTCTTTCACAGTCCCTACAGACTCAGGGGTTGTATCAAGGGTCTCTCATAGTCCCTAAAGATTCAGTGGTTGTATCAAGGGTCTCTCATAGTCCCTAAAGACTCAGGGGTTGTATCAAGGGTCTCTCATAGTCCCTAAAGACTCAGGGGTTGTATCAATGGTCTTTCACAGTCCCTACAGACTCAGGGGTTGTATCAAGGGTCTCTCATAGTCCCTAAAGACTCAGTGGTTGTATCAATGGTCTTTCACAGTCCCTACAGACTCAGGGGTTGTATCAAGGGTCTCTCATAGTCCCTAAAGATTCAGTGGTTGTATCAAGGGTCTCTCATAGTCCCTAAAGACTCAGGGGTTGTATCAAGGGTCTCTCATAGTCCCTAAAGACTCAGGGGTTGTATCAAGGGTCTCTCATAGTCCCTAAAGATTCAGTGGTTGTATCAATGGTCTTTCACAGTCCCTACAGACTCAGGGGTTGTATCAAGGGTCTCTCATAGTCCCTAAAGACTCAGGGGTTGTATCAAGGGTATCTCACAGTCCCTAAAGATTCGGGGGTTGTATCAATGGTCTGACCCAATGCCGAAAGACTCTGGGGTTGTATCAAGGGTCTGACCCAATGCCGAAAGACTCAGGGGTTGTATCAAGGGTCTCTCATAGTCCCTAAAGACTCAGGGGTTGTATCAAGGGTATCTCACAGTCCCTAAAGACTCAGGGGTTGTATCAAGGGTATCTCACAGTCCCTAAAGACTCAGGGGTTGTATCAAGGGTCTCTCATAGTCCCTAAAGACTCAGGGTTTGTATCAAGGGTATCTCACAGTCCCTAAAGACTCAGGGGTTGTATCAAGGGTCTCTCATAGTCCCTAAAGACTCAGGGTTTGTATCAAGGGTATCTCACAGTCCCTAAAGACTCAGGGGTTGTATCAATGGTCTGACCCAATGCCGAAAGACTCTGGGGTTGTATCAAGGGTCTGACCCAATGCCGAAAGACTCAGGGGTTGTATCAAGGGTCTCTCATAGTCCCTAAAGACTCAGGGGTTGTATCAAGGGTATCTCACAGTCCCTAAAGACTCAGGGGTTGTATCAAGGGTCTCTCATAGTCCCTAAAGACTCAGGGTTTGTATCAAGGGTATCTCACAGTCCCTAAAGACTCAGGGGTTGTATCAATGGTCTGACCCTATGCCGAAAGACTCAGGGGTTGTATCAAGGGTCTCTCATAGTCCCTAAAGATTCAGGGGTTGTATCAAGGGTCTTTCACAGTCCCTAAAGACTCAGGGGTTGTATCAAGGGTCTCTCATAGTCCCTAAAGACTCAGGGGTTGTATCAAGGGTCTCTCATAGTCCCTAAAGACTCAGGGGTTGTATCAAGGGTCTCTCATAGTCCCTAAAGACTCAGGGGTTGCATCAACAAGGATCCTACAATCTCTGCATCAAGGCCCCCTTCACAATCCCGTGAGCAGTGCCATTTTATTCATTCATTAAAGTGAAAATGATCGTTGTTACCGTTTAGATAGCCTCATAAATGTTTTATGCAACCCCTTTATACATGAAATATTCACAATAAGCTCACAGCACATGGAAAACTGCCGCCAGTAGACCTGAAATCACGACATGATGTAAACTCCGGTCCAGAAACCCCATTTCCCGAAACCCGCCTCCGGGCCCTGGTACGCCAAACAAGTGACGTCATGGGTCATGTGATCCCAAGGTGAATATGTTTGCCTTGGACATACAATGCATTGTTTATGATCGTGTCTGCTAATGAGACGGCAGGGGGCGCTACGGTATCACATTGAGACGGGGATATCGAACGCGTGATCGGTCCGTCTGTGGGGGTGGGGGCGGGGAGGGTCACTGGGGTGCGGGGGGGGGGGGCGGGGGGGCTCCGGGGTGGGGGAGGGGGGGGGGGCGGTGCTGGTGTGTGTATCTGGGCCCTTTGGGGATAATTCGCCCGATGCCATGGATAATCCTATGCATAATTCGAGGACCGAATAGGCTGATCCAAATTTGTGGTTATATAGCCTGGCTGGCAGGGAGAGAGAGACTCGTTCGTGGCACCCGGACACGGACCGGGGATCAACCCGCCGTGTGTCTGTCCCAGCCACCCCCACATATCCCATCCCCCGCCCCCTCCCAGTGACCCTCACGACCCATCCTTCCCCACTCTCCCAGTGACCTTCACGACAACTCCGCCACCCCTCGCAGTCGCCCTCACGACCCTCCTCCCACCCCTTCCCGGTCCCCCCACGACGTCTCCCACCATCCAAGCTACTCTCAGCGATCGGATGCAGAATCAAATTGGGTGAAACTCCATATGACTTTTATTTACTGCAACTATTGCACGGGGCAAAATGTGCGAACAAAACTCTCCAATAGCAAGGGCGTCACGGGGGCAAAGCGAGAGATATCAACCCGGCTCTCCAATAGCAAGGGTCTACGGGGCAAAGCGAGAGGTATGGACACGGCTCTCCAATAGCAAGGGTGTCACGGGGGCAAAGCGAGAGGTATGGACACGGCTCTCCAATAGCAAGGGCGTCACGGGGGCCAAGCGAGAGGTATGAACACGGCTCTCCAATAGCAAGAGCGTCACGGGAGCAAAGCGAGAGGTATGAACGCGGCTCTCCAATAGCAAGGGTCTACGGGGGCAAAGCAAGAGGTATGAACACGGCCCTCCGATAGCAAGGGCGCACGGGGGCAAGGCGAGAGATATGAACACGGCTCTCCAATAGCAAGGGCGTCACGGGGGCAAAGCGAGAGGTATGAACACGGCTCTCCAATAGCAAGGGTGTCACGGGGGCAAAGCGAGAGGTATGAACACGGCTCTCCAATAGCAAGGGTGTCACGGGGGCAAAGCGAGAGGTATGAACACGGCTCTCCAATAGCAAGGGCTTCACGGCGGCAAAGCGAGAGGTATGAACACGGCTCTCCAATAGCAAAGGCTTCACGGGGCAAAGCGAGAGGTATGAACGAGGCTCTCCAATAGCAAGGGCGTCACGGGGGCAAAGCGAGAGGTATGAACACGGCCCTCCAATAGCAAGGGTGTCACGGGGACAAAGCGAGAGGTATGAACACGGCTCTCCAATGGCAAGGGTGTCACGGGGACAAAGCGAGAGGTATGAACATGGCCCTCCAATAGCAAGGGCGTCACGGGGGCAAAGCGAGAGGTATGAACATGGCTCTCCAATAGCAAGGGCGTCACGGGGGCAAAGCGAGAGGTATGAACACGGCTCTCCAATAGCAAGGGTCTAAAGGGGCAAAGCGAGAGGTATGAACGCAGCTCCCCAATAGCAAGGGTCTACGGGGGCAAAGCGAGAGGTATGAACACGGCTCGCCAATAGCAAGGGCTTCACAGGGCAAAGCGAGAGGCATGAACACGGCTCTCCAATAGCAAAGGCGTCACGGGGGCAAAGCCAGAGGTATGGACACGGCTCTCCAATAGCAAGGGCGTCACGGGGGCAAAGCGAGAGGTATGAACACGGCTCTCCAATAGCAAGGGCGTTACGGGGGCAAAGCGAGAGGTATGAACACGGCCCTCCAATAGCAAGGGCGTCACGGGGGCAAAGCGAGAGGTATGAACATGGCTCACCAATAGCAAGGGCGTCACGGGGGCAAAGCGAGAGGTATGAACACGGCCCTCCAATAGCAAGGGCGTCACGGGGGCAAAGCGAGAGGTATGAACATGCTCTCCAATAGCAAGGGCGTCACGGGGGCAAAGCGAGAGGTATGAACACGGCTCTCCAATAGCAAGGGCGTCACGGGGGCAAAGCGAGAGGTATGAACACGGCTCTCCAATAGCAAGGGCTTCACGGGGGCAAAGCGAGAGGTATGAATACGGCTCTTCAATAGCAAGGGTCTACGGAGGCAAAGCGAGAGGTATGAACACGGCTCTACAATAGCAAGGGCTTCATGGGGACAAAGCGAGAGGTATGAACACGGCTCTCCAATAGCAAGGGCGTCACGGGGGCAAAGCGAGAGGTATGAACACGGCTCTTCAATAGCAAGGGTATACGGGGGCAAAGCGAGAGGTATGAACACGGTTCGCCAATAGCAAGGGCTTCACAGGGGCAAAGCGAGAGGTATGAACGCGGCTCTCCAACAGCAAGGGGTCTACGGGGGCAACGCGAGAGGTATGGTCACGGCTCGCCAATAGCAAGGGCTTCACAGGGGCAAAGCGAGAGGTATGAACACGGCTCTCCAATAGCAAGGGCGTCACGGGGGCAAAGCGAGAGGTATGAACACGGCTCTCTAATAGCAATGGCTTCATGGGGACAAAGCGAGAGGTATGAACACGGCTCTCCAATAGCAAGGGCTTCACGGGGGCAAAGCGAGAGGTATGAACACGACTCCCCAATAGCAAGGGCTTCACGGGGGCAAAGCGAGAGGTATGAACACGGCTCTCCAATAGCAAGGGCCGTCACGGGGGGCAAAGCGAGAGGTATGAACACGGCTCTTCAATAGCAAGGGTCTACGGGGGCAAAGCGAGAGGTATGAACACGGCTCTCCAATAGCAAGGGCTTCATGGGGACAAAGCGAGAGGTATGAACACGGCTCTTCAATAGCAAGGGCGTCACGGGGCAAAGCGAGAGGTATGAACACAGCTCCCCAATAGCAAGGGCTTCATGGGGACAAAGCGAGAGGTATGAACACGGTTCTTCATAGCAAGGGTCTACGGGGGCAAAGCGAGAGGTATGAACACGGCTCGCCAATAGCAAGGGCGTCACGGGGGCAAAGCGAGAGGTATGAACACGGCTCTCCAATAGCAAGGGCGTCACGGGGGCAAAGCGAGAGGTATGACCACGGCTCTCTCCAATAGCAAGTGCTTCACGGGGCAAAGCGAGAGGTCTGAACACGACTCCCCAATAGCCAAGAGCTTCACAGGGGCAAAGCGACACGCTGCCCCGCTCGTGTCCGGACTTGCCCTAAGTGTATGTGTAGTACATTTACCGACAGACGGTGGCAAGGGAAACGGTAGGGAGGCAAGGGGTGGCGAGGAGCGGGGCAGGGGTGGGGGGGGGGCGGGGGGGGGGGGAGGGATCGGGAGAGGGGCATCTGGGCCCCGATCAGGGCTCGGGGCATCCTGACTGCCATCAGTATCGATTCCATATTGACGGCCGTCTCGTCTGGGATAAGGCGTCTTGGGTGACGAGTAGGGGTGGGTGTGCGTGTGTGTGTGTGTGGGGGGGGGGGGCTCGGGAGATTAAACCACGCACACGCAGGCGTTATGTACAGTACAGCGGGCGAGGGTTGGGTGGAGTCAGATATAATTGGTATGATATAATACGGTTTGGAGAAGACTGGCGAGGGGCTGGCGGTGGGGGGGGGTAGCAGTTTGAGAGGGATAGGTGGGTGAGGGATACGGGGAGTGATGTGGGAGTTTTGCGTGGGGTGGAAGCGGAGTGACGTCGGGGTGTGTACGGGAAGTGGCGTGGGGGAGGGGTAGGGGAGTGGTAGGGGAGTGGCTTGAGGGTGAGAGGTGAGGGAGTAGTGTGGGGGAGGAATAGCAGGATCAGTGTGGGGGAGGGATAGCAGGATCAGTGTGGGGGAGGGAGAGCAGGATCAGTGTGGGGGAGGGAGAGCAGGATCAGTGTGGGGGAGGGATAGCAGGATCAGTGTGGGGGAGGGATAGCAGGATCAGTGTGGGGGAGGGATAGCAGGATCAGTGTGGGGGAGGGATAGCAGGATCAGGGAGGGAAGGGGTAAGGGGTTACCGGATTCGCCTGGAGCGACATCGACTTGATTCCCGATGTCATTAGGAAAGGCGCGAAGAGGTTTGCACCTCACTGTTCACAATGCGTCGAGAGGAACACCCCCGACCCACGCCCGACCGTAACCCCAGAGCCACGTCAGACCGAAACCCCAGAGTCACGTCAGACCGTACCCCCAGAGCCACGTCAGACCGTAACCCCCAACCCACGCCAGACCGTAACCCCAGAGTCACGTCAGACCGTACCCCCACAGCACACAGCCCCGACCCACGCCAGACCGTAACCCCAGAGCCACGTCAGACCGTACCCCCCACAGCACACACCCCCGACCCACGCCAGACCGTAGCCCCAGAGCCACGTCAGACCGTACCCCCACAGCACACAGCCCCGACCCACGCCAGACCGTAACCCCAGAGCCACGTCAGACCGTACCCCCCACAGCACACACCCCCGACCCACGCCAGACCGTAACCCCAGAGCCACGTCAGACCGTACCACCCACAGCACACAGCCCCGACCCACGCCAGACCGTAACCCCAGAGCCACGTCAGAACCGTACCCCCCACAGCACACACCCCCGACCCACGCAAGACCGTAACCCCAGAGCCACGTCAGACCGTACCCCCCACAGCACACACCCCCGACCCACGCAGGACCGTAACCCCAGAGCCACGTCAGACCGTACCCCCCCACAGCACACAGCCCCGACCCACGCCAGACCGTAACCCCAGAGTCAGGTCAGACCGTACCACCCACAGCACACAGCCCCGACCCACGCCAGACCGTAAGCCCAGAGCCACGTCAGACCGTACCCCCCACAGCACACACCCCCGACCCACGCCAGACCGTAACCTCAGAGCCACGTCAGACCGTACCCCCCACAGCACACACCCCCGACCCCGCCAGACAGTAACCCCAGAGCCACGTCAGACCGTACCCCCCACAGCACACACCCCCGACCCACGCCAGACCGTAACCCCAGAGCCACGTCAGACCGTACCCCCCACAGCACACACCCCCGACCCACGCCAGACCGTAACCCCAGAGCCACGTCAGACCGTACCCCCCACAGCACACACCCCCGACCCACGCCAGACCGTAACCCCAGAGCCACGTCAGACCGTACCACCCACAGCACACAGCCCCGACCCACGCCAGACCGTAACCTCAGAGCCACGTCAGACCGTACCCACCACAGCACACACCCCCGACCCTCCGCAGACCGTACCCCCCCCCCCACATTCACAACACACACCCCGACCCACGCCACACCGTAGCCCCCCCACCCGCCCCACCCCCCCAACACACACCCCCGACCTCAACCTCCGAGACTCACACCCCACACTCCGGCTCACAATAGATGGGCTCCCGGAGGTCTTCCACAAAGAGAGACCCGCCCATGTCTTATGGTTAGAGACCAGGCCCATGTCTTGTGGTTATCTCCGCTTAGTGAAAGACTTACAATGGATCAAAGACTGGTGGATGAACCCTACCATATGACGCACGGACCATAAGTAACCGCTCAGCACAGCGTATAATCTATGCAGATCCTGTCATCACGAACAACAGATCTTTTTCATTTGGAAATAAAAGTATATATACTTCCAGTTCGTGAGGGTCATCAATAACTAATTATGAAGCTGTATGACGCGCCTCTCCTCTTGTAACCAGTTCGTCCTGAGTGGGTCAAGGCGCCAGAAACTGAGCGAGCGCAGCATGCGTAGAACACGCCATCATATGGTTTGGTTTGGTTATTCAGGACGCTTTAACCAATTTTGGTCATAACGCGTCAATGGGAGAAGGAAGGGAGAGTGGAGCCATGTCTCCGGGGGTAACCCCCTACTCTTTACGAAGAAAGACATGTGATCTTTATCCTGCGACCACACAGACATGGCCACAGCAGGGCTCGAACCACCGATCCACGTGCCGTTAGGCTCTCAGGTGACCAGAGCACTCAATGCGAGCGCTCTAGCCCACTGAGCTATCGCGCCACGCCATCACATGGAGAACACGCCATCGAGACGACTGCCATCCCACGGAGAACACGCCATCGAGACGACTGCCATCACACGGAGAACACGCCATCGAGACGACTGCCATCCCACGGAAAACACGCCATCGAGACGACTGCCATCACACGGAGAACACGCCGTCGAGACGACTGCCGTCACACGGAAAACACGCCATCGAGGCGACTGCCATCACAGGGAGAACACGCCATCGAGACGACTGCCATCACACGGAAAACACGCCATCGGGACGACTGCCATCACAGGGAGCAGAACACGCCATCGAGACGACTGCCATCACACGGAGAAACACGCCATCGAGACGATTGCCATCACAGGGAGAACATGCCATCGAGGCGACTGCCATCACACGGAGAAGAACACGCCATCGAGACGACTGCCATCACAGGGAGAACACGCCATCGAGGCGACTGCCATCACAGGGAGCAGAACACGCCATCGAGACGACTGCCATCACAGGGAGAACACGCCATCGAGACGACTGCCATCCCACGGAAAACACGCCATCGAGACGACTGCCATCACAGGGAGAACACGCCGTCGAGACGACTGCCGTCACACGGAAAACACGCCATCGAGGCGACTGCCATCACAGGGAGAACACGCCATCGAGACGACTGCCATCACATGGAGAACACGCCGTCGAGACGACTGCCATCACACGGAAAACACGCCATCGAGACGACTGCCATCACAACGGAGAACACGCCGTCGAGACGACTGCCATCACAGGGAGAACATGCCATCGAGACGACTGCCATCACACGGAGAACACGCCGTCGAGACGACTGCCATCACACGGAGAACACGCCATCGACACGACTGCCATCACACGGAGAACACGCCATCGAGACGACTGCCATCACACGAAAACACGCCATCGAGACGACTGCCATCACAGGGAGAACACGCCATCGACACGACTGCCATCACACGGAGAACACGCCATCGAGACGACTGCCATCACAGGGAGAACACGCCATCGGAACGACTGTCATCACAGGGAGAACACGCCATCGGAACGACTGTCATCACAGGGAGAACACGCCATCGAGACGACTGCCATCCCACGGAAAACACGCCATCGAGGGCGACTGCCATCACACGGAGAACACGCCATCGAGACGACTGCCATCACACGGAGAACACGCCACCGAGACGACTGCCATCTCGCAGAGAACACGCCCATCGAGACGACTGTCATCACAGGGAGAACACGCCATCGAGACGACTGCCATCCACGGAAAACACGCATCGAGGCGACTGCCATCACAGGGAGAACACGCCATCGAGACGACT